>SKCR01009023.1:0-72556 GCA_019454045.1 Zanthoxylum bungeanum
AAAATAAAATATGAAAAAACAGAACCTAGTGGTTGAAGGCCCATAAGTAATTAGAAGTCAGCAATAAGGAAATAGAAAGTTAAGTAGTCAAACTAAGAGGATAAATACCTAGCTCAAATTGAGCAAGTAGAACTATAAATGTATTGGGACGAGTGTTCCTATTAACAATAAGGAGTATCTTTGTATATTTTATTTCAAGTTATGGTGGAATGTAAAGAAACCTAACATTAAGAGACAGAATCACCCTTTAAGCATGAGAAGGCGTTGGATAAGAAGAGATTGAATATACACTCAAAAAGACCATTAAATGAGTTATACTATATAAAGGACGTAAGGAACTTGAGGTATACTTAAGGCCAAGGAAAGCAAAAGGTTATTAACTGTAGTACAAAGTATAATAGAGATATGTTAGCTTTAAGGAATCGTAGAAGACAAGCGATATCTAAGAGTTGGTAATATTCTAGCAAGAGAAATAAGAGGTGAAAATAAGCAATTCATGCAGAACAGCCGTGGATATACCCATATTAGCATAAATAGGACTAGATCATTTGGGATTCTACAAGTTGAATATAATTTCGTGAAGATAAATATGGAATGAATAATTATCCAAGAAGTCTTAGAGAAGTATTGAGCCTTAAAGGAAATAAAGAAATAAGTAAAACATAATCTGTTAGATCGAAAGAAGCAACCCCCAGATACCAATTTTGTAGAGATAATGTGCAGATTATAAGAACTACATTTCTATAAGAGAATGAAGAGTTCTAAAGATAACTTCAAAAAATTAAGCTTACAGGTGTGTAAATCGAATATGGTATACCAAGATAAGAAATTCCCAGAGGTTGTAGTACCAAGTTCCACATTAGAAACGATTCGAGGACGAATCCTATTTAAGGGGGGAATTTGTAACGACTAGGAATTTCAACTACTGTTACACTATAGGACGAGTGTCACATAATTGTAGGCACTGCATTTTTGCATGTGAGTCCCTATGATGAGTCTCATCTGGAGACACTACCTTTTTAGTTAAGGATATTGCGGGAAACGGTCGTCGGAAGGGAATCAGTGTTTCATTAGATTTATATTCACTTGTTTAGCTCCAAGCTCACTCGTTGGACCCTCGTTTTAAAGCACCTTGAGCCAAAAAACCCATAATCATTTAACCTTGGCCCAAACCCACTCACCAAACCAACAAACACCTAGCTTACCAAGACAAAGCCCACGCCCACACCCACCTAGGCCCACATGCCCATGGCCTCTAAAATACACCCAAATTAAATTAAATATTAATTAATTAAATATTAATTAAATTAAATATTAACTAAATAAAATATTAATTAAGTCATTTGCCAAATTAAATAAGACATAAAATATAATTATACCAAATTAAAATATTGTAACTTCCTAATCCAAAATATTATATACTAAATTAAAGAGATGTTATGCCTAATTAAAATCAATCCTAACCAATTAAAATATTGTATTCCTAAACCAAGCAAATCAAATATTCAACCTTCCTAATTCACCAAAATTTGTCCCCCCCCCTCAATCCATTGATTTCCTTATCCAACACCAAATCAAATCCCTTGCTTTCTTTGTCTAACACCAAATCATATCTCTCTTTAATACCAAATATCTTTTCCTTGTGAGACAAGGGGAGCCCTAACCCTTCTCTATATAAACAAAGCCAAACCAAGGCTGGCACCTCTCTCACTCTCGCTCTCTCACTCTCACTCTCACTCTCACTCTCACTCTCACTCTCACTCTCACACATACAACAAGAAAAAAAAAAGACTCTCTCTCGGCACTTCAACCAAAAAAAAAAAATTACAAACCTAAACACTTTTCTCTCTCCTAGCTCTCACGTAAACAACAAAATAATAAACCCTCATCAGCCACGCCCAAAAACTGTCCACAAACCTAGTATTCAAAGACAAGCACGCCACACATCCTCACAGCCCTCTGACGCACCATTCAACTTTGACTAGCCATCACGCCACTTGCCCTTACAGCCCTCTCAAGTAAGCCTTTCAATCTACAATTGCCATCACAACCCCCCCTCTCAACACTCACGCCACACGTCCTCAGTCTTCACTCACGCCACATGTCCTTGACTAGCCATCACGCCACTCAACGCTCACACTCATCACCCACAATCAAGCCTCAATGCCTCACGCCCTCCACTCAGCTTCAATCCACGCACACTGACCCTCACAAGCGCACCACAGCCCCACGCCTTCACTCAAACATCGCATCACCTAAGGCCACGCCTTCACTCAAACAGGACCCCACGCATAAGCCTTAAACTGCCACCCCGTAAGCCTTAAACTGTCCAGATTAAGCCTCCAAAACAGTGACCTAAAACAGTCCTTAAACAATCCAAAAATCAGCCAGTAAACCGAGATAAAAACAGCCAATAACAGTCACCGAAACAGTCCATTGAAACGCTAAAACAATGACCTGAACAGTGAGCAAAAAATATAGAGGAAACAACAGCAAAACGGAGGCCAAACAGTAAGCAAAATAGAAAAACAGTGAGCTAAGACGCTAAACCAGTGAACCAGAGAAGTTGAGGAGCTTTACCCTTCCGATCTCCGTGAAATGCAAGTCCGAAAGTCGGCAAGAAAGGTTAGACCTGAGGGTATTTTCCACATTCGTTTTCTGTTTTATTTTTATTATTTATTGAGTATTGTTCGCATGATTATTATGTTAAAATGCATGTTGTGGCCCTTGAGTAGATAAATATGCATGTATTACAAAATATTCTATGTTGTGGCCTTGGAATAAAATGAAAGATGTGTCAACTCTCACGGTATATCGGATGGAAACCCGGACATACATATCATAGCCGATTCCGAATGGATGGTAGTATGATCTGTACTCGGGATACAACTCCACGTACCGCTTGAATAAACGTCACATTCTTTTGTTTTATGTTGCTTTGATTTACTTGTTATTTGTCATTTAAATTCCGCACGTTATTTGTTTATGCATGATGTGATCGAGCGCATGGGCTTAGTAAGTTGAATTAAAGTTCCCCTATTTTGAGGGGTTAAAATCCTTTTTCACGATGCTTTGCCGCGCCGATTGATGTATATTTGGTTGAATGTAAGATGTGTTCAATCGGGTATACGAAGCCGATATTATGGTCTTTATTTTTTATATGCATTGTGTTAATTGCGCATGGGCTTAGTAAGTGTGATGAAAGGTCCTCTAATTGAAGAGGTTAAAATCTTTTACCACGATGCTTCGCCGCACCGGATATCTTTGTATTTACTTTCGTTTCATATATATGCATTGCATTAATTGCACATGGGCTTAGTAAGTGCGATGAAAGGTCCTCTAATTGAAGAGGTTAAAATCATTTACCACGATGTTTTGCCGCGCCGAATAAGGTGTATTCGATTGAGTGTGAGATGTGTTCAATCGGATACGCGAAGCCCGATATCATTTTCTTTACTTTATATATGCATTGTATTATGTGCGCATGGGCTTAATAAGTGGGATTAAAGGTCCTCTATATCGAGGGGTTAAAAGCCTTTACCATAATGTTTTGCCGCGCTTTTTGCCATGGCATTTATCTTTTAGCATATCATTGCTCTATTCACGCATGTATTATGAAATCCCATATAGTCATCCTTCTCTTTGTACGCATCATAATGAAAAGCACATTTATTCCATTGGTTGCATCATTTACCTTAGTCTTGGCTTAACGTATTACAATCCATATATCCATGTTATGATAGCAATTGAGTATTATTTCTTGTGGTATATCGGATGGAAACCCAGACATAAATTCTGGAGCCGATTCCGAATGGACGGTAGTGCGTTCTGTACTTGGGATACAATTCCACGTACCACTTGGAAAAGTGCTCACATGTATGTTTGTGTCCATATTAGTTATCTTATTTTTCACCACGTCATATCATGCTTACTTTAATGCCAAATTGCATCCTTAATTATCTTGTTGCATTATGTACTTAGTTGACTCTTTTATTTACGCATGGACATGTAATGGCTATTTGTTTATGCTTCCGCACGTATAAGTATGATATGTCTATGAAATCACATGTTCGCCATTATTTGATTCGCTTTTATGTGTGCTTGCGTGGTTAGTGTGTGCTTGTTTTTCCATGAATACAATATGCCAATGAAGTTGTATGTTCGTTGCTACTTTGACGTACTTCAAGCATGCAATCTTAGATGTAAGATATATGCAAATTTAGGTGTAAGTTTTATTTTTGCGCATATGAACTTAGAAGCATGATACTCTTGGAAATAAGTGTTACTTAAGCTTGATTAAATTATTACACAAATCCTTTCATTACAAGTGACATAAGTAAGGGACCATTCTGAACCCAACGGTTTGAGGTCTTCCCTTGCGAGGGGTGAGTGCGGCCTTAAATCTCATTTTCCCGGTTCACACCGGGTGGGACTCCATTATTCTCCGGTTTAGTCTCTCGTGGCTACTCCGTACTCCCGACTAGGCCGCGAGCCTAGAACAGCATGCGTCGTCCAGTTTTTGTGTCCCACAATAATATAAATTATGTTGGGACAATCGGTATATTTCTCGAAATTCCAATGCGAAATCGTATGATGTTCCATTCCTGACAGCCATGGTATTTGGGCCATAAATGTCTCATACGAACTCTAATTTTTATGAATTTTATATCACCTAATAGATGAGATCGATACCTACAACTTCTACATTGAATAATTTTCTAAACTAGAACCAGAAATAGGTTAAAAATATAGATAAAAAATCTGGATGAATAGTGATTCGTGGACTTATCTAGAAAACTCTCAAATTATCTCAAAAATTCTAATGTTTGTTCAATATAAAAAGTTTGAAAATTAGTCAAATATCTGCATTATATAAAGGACACTATTCCTTAGTCTCTAATTTGTAGAGAAAGAGAGAGAAACGTAAGGATGAGAGAAAGAAGAAGAAGAATAAGAGAAGAAAAAGAAAATAGAAAGAAGAGAGGGGAAACACAAAATATCAGTAAGATAAGAAGAGGCTTGGAATCCATTGAGGGTGTGGGGAGTGAAGGAAATCAAGAGAAAGAAGGTAAAGAACCTTGAACCAAATTCTAAGTTATGAGATTTTGATAAAATGATGTTACTGTAGTTTTATTGGCATGTTAGTAATTGCCTTGAGGTAGATAATAAACTAAGAAAATGGTTTTCCTGAAGGATGATCAAGAATTAAGAAATTCTAGGTAATGAATTTAAGTTGAGAATATGACATAAATGATGATTATATAATGGTATTTAGAGTATAAAGGATGAATATTGTAGTTTAAAGAGTTGTTTGTGCAAAACTGTTAGTGTGGAAGTGTGTTTGGATCAAGTTAAACATGGAAAGGTTAATTTTTGGCCCTGAAACTGGCCTCGCGTCGCGATGTGTTCTGAAAAAATAAACCCCATTTCGATTTTATGTTGTGCGTATCGCGACACCCGTGGACTCGCGTCGCGACATGAACTAAAAATTAGCTCTTTGTCTCGGCCTTCTTTAGGTCGCGTCGCGACGCGCAAGCCTTTGTATCGCGACGCGTGGCCATTTTCCAGGATATTTTTTTACCAATTAAGTTTCGACTCAGGATGTTAGAGACCAACCGAAGGACTTCTTATCTTCTTATATACACATAAATTACCATGAAATAGTTGAAAAACCCCTGTAGCGATAATAGTTTCAAAGTGTATTCTACGATATGTATTCTAACTATGTTGCCCATTAAAGGTCATCGCATGAACCATAAATTCTTTCGGCTCAGTGAAGTTACATTAGCCAAATTTCAAATCTATGAGTGGACCTATTTTCTTGATTTGTTTTTCTTTTAAATCTTTTAATGTAAGACTTACATTTAAAAGCATATAAGGCGTTAGCCAGATTTATTTTCAGTTGTTTTAAGAAAAAACATGTTTAAGAAAGATTTGACGGACGACATATGCACATGTAGATGACTGAGGGGACGATGATACGTAATGCCCCTAGATCCTAGTTCAGGATTAGGGATGACAGATGCCTCTAGATCCTAGATTCAGAGCTTGAAGGGTAGAATAGATCTGCACCCCCAATTGTAGTTTAGTGCTTAGGGGACGACGATACATAACACCCCAAGACCACTAGTTTCATGGACATGTAATGGCATGCTTTGGGGTACGATGATACATAACGCCCTAATGTCATGGATTTGTACTCCTGGTCCTAGTTAGGTGTATGAGGGGACGACGATACGTAACACCCCTATACGTCAGGTTTTCAAAGATAGAGATCAGGTTTCAGAAAATAGTTTTCTAATACATATTTCAAAGATAGTTTCTGAGAAATGTTTTCTAGAAATAAAGTTTTCAGGAAAAGCAGTTTATAAAACATTTCCAGAAAAGTAGATTTCAGAAAAGCTTTCCAGAAAGAAAGAAGTTATTTTCAGTTAATAAAAGAGATATCATAAAAGATAAATTTTAGATGAGTTGGATTTTAGAACCATGTATTTTCAAAATAATTTTAGTACCGATTTATAAAATTGTCCACTCACTTAGATCGTTCAAACGATCTAACCCCACTCCTAGTGTTTTGTTTTACAGGTTCATTGAGGACGAGCTCGAGAGGATGTATATTGATTGTAGTCATTAGAGGGTTTGGTCCACCAGGTCGAGTCAGAGTTCAATTCAGACAGTGTCATGTAGTATATAGTTTGGTTAGTAAAGAATATACATGTAAAAAGTTATAAGTGTTTATTACTAAAGTTGTAATGTAAAGTGAATTTGAGTATTTAGTTTGAAACGCATTATGCATTCATGAGACTAAGTTGGACATCGGTCCCGTGCATGAGTCTATACATCAGATAAGTTTAATATTGTTAGAAAGTCAGAGGCTCGGGGGGATAATACGGCCTATCCCATGTCGCATCTCCCGGATCGGGGATGTTACAAGCTCTCAATAGCTTCACTTTTGCTCCTTAGTAAATACACAAAACATAATCTTGTGCTATCATCGATAAAAGTTACAAAGTACTTTTTACCGCCTCTAGTTTGCACAACATTCATATCATACACATCCGTGTGTATAAGTTCCAAGGGTTCAGAACTTCGTTCTATGGAATGAAATGATGTTCTATTCATTTTTGCTTTAACACATGCCTCACATTTATGTTGTTTATCAATTGTAAATTTAGGTTTAAGGTCCATGTTAATTAATTTACGCATTGTATCATAATTTACATTTGCTAACCTCTCATGCCATACATTTTGTGACTCAATAACATAAGTAGAAGATGTAGCTTTATTATTAGCACTGTGAGGATTGACAGTCATTACATTGAACATGAAAAGGCCCTCAGTGAGGTATCATTTTCCTACATAGACATCATTCTTGGTCAGTAAAAACATATCAGAAATAAATACAAGCTTGAAACCATTATTACTAAGGAGTGAACCCCAAACCAAATTCTTTCGAATATCAGGAACATGCAAATTATTCTTCAATGTAAGCTCTTTCCCATATGTCATCTTCAGAACCACTGTGCCTTGTCCAACCACTCTAGAGTAGACGAGTTTCCCATTGTCAGATGATCGCCACCATCAACCTCCTGATACGAGGAAAACATATTACTATAAGCACAGATATGACAAGTAGCCCCATTGTCTACCCACTATTCTATCATATTCCTTACCAAGTTGGCTTCAGTTACATCTGCTGAGAGGTTCATCTTTGAGATCTCATCAGTTAGCTACTCATCTTTAGTGACATAGGTCTCATTTTTCTTTTTCTTATCATTATCCTGAGACTTCTTGTTTCTGCAGTCTTTTGCCATGTGACTACTTTTTCCACAGATGTAACACTTCCTCTTGAACTTCTTATTTGCGTGGGAAGAATCAGCTCCACTGTTCTTTCTATTTTTCTACCATTTACACCATCGACGATGTTGGCCTTAGACTCCATAGTCTTGTAGCTAGTCTTCTTGGCCTTCTTGTTGTCATCTTCGATCCTCAATCGAACTCCAAGGTCTTTAAGACTCATCTATTTCTTTTTGTATTTCATATAGCTCCTGAATTCCTTCCATGATAAATGCAAATTTTCAATGATTGTGGCAACTTGAAACGTCTCGCAGAGTTTTATTCACCCATCCAATATTTCATGAATTATTAACTGAAGTTCACCCAACTGAGACATCACCGTCCTTGAATTTACCATATTGTAGTCCAAGAAGCTATCCACGATAAATTTTTTCTGTCCGGCATCCTCGTTTTGTATTTGTTCTCGAGAGATTCCCAGAGAATCTTCACAGAAGTCATGCATTGGTACACATTATATAGGGTATTTTAAAGTCCTCATAAAAGGTAATTCTTGCAAAAAAAGTCGTCTGACAACCATTATACATGGTATTGCTTAGCTGTTTCTGTTTCTCCCTTCACAAGACCCGGAGGATCTTTGAGATATTTAACCAACTGTATTGTTGTCAGATAGAATAATATTTTTCTCTGCCACTGTTTAAAGTTTGCTCCACTAAACTTTTCCGATTTCTCCCAATGACCGACCGGTACTGTGATATTTCTGCTAGCCATGTGTAACTAGAAAAATCAATAGTAATCAATAAGTCTATAAAAGATAAATTACATAATGATCAAACGTTGATCTTATTTAAGTGATATAATAAGAATCCATTCGTTGTTATATTGGATATTAGTACTAAATAACACAAGTCCTTAAATTTATGACTAAGGTTTCTTATGATAAGTGAATAAAGGAAAATTCTAGAGGATGAGCGGGGTCCGGAGTAACCATTTAAATCCCTGCCCACTTAGGCTCTTATCACCTTATTGACAAAATATCATTTAAACACTTTCTCAATATAATATCTTTGACAACCAAACTTAGTATTACACTTCAATTCAAAATACAATAATAAATATTTGTAAATTTGTATGTGTATATGTATAAGTGAAGCAAGCTTGGACGAAATTACTTGTGTAAAGTTACAATTTTAATTCTCAGCCAAGTATGCAACACACAATTAATTTTCAACTTTATCATTATGTGTATGCTTGTGATAATTGAACACTCTAATATTAACTTAAACCTGTACTACCAAGTTTATAATAATACAGTATATGATTTTACTAAGTTAACATTACTGCATATATGCTATACATGTATATCATATGGTAATAAAAATTAATCTAAGTCTATGTTATTATTTTTGAAACTAAAATAATTCCAGGATTAATTTCGTTAGTGTCACATTCGTTCATCCGTTCGAACGAAATTTTCCAATGATCTCACGTTCGTTTAGCATTCGTAAACACATTCGAATGACGTTTTATATAGAGTTCACATTCATGTTGCATTTGTAAACGTGTTCGAATGCTATTTAGTAGAAGACTGGCGTTTGAGTTGCGTTTGAAGATATATTCGAACGAAACTGCATAAAATATAAATTTTTCCTAAGCGTTCGTTGGGCGTTTTAACGTCCATGCATATTTTTCATGTACACAACACATTTTCCAGGCATAAGACTATTTAAAACATGTAAAATTCGATTTAACAACACTTTAAAAGTAATAAGTTCTTAAGATTGTTGGAGATATATGTTATCAAATAAAATTTAACATGCAAATTTATCTAAATCATTCACTAACATGCCAAAATCAGAACATATAACTTGAGTACCAAGAAAAACATGAAAATTATGTTGTAGAAAATAATGAATGAAATCAAGCCGAGTTCCATCTGTCCTTAAGAACCTATTAGCCTTATCTCGGTGCTCTACGGATGTCTTGTGGCTAACATTCTCCCAGGATTACTTGATTGCTTCTTTTAGAAAGGGCATTCATTTCTCCAAGAACTTGAACAAGGATAAATGGTGGAAACTCTGTCTTTTCCAAATGACTCTCTAGACAATGAAACCTTATATGATTTTCTGGATTTTTCAAAATGAATCCAATACCCTTCTTTATATAGGTATGGAATGGTGCATTTGAGAGCGCCATTTGGCTTAGGGTGTAACCCTCTTAAGGGTTATACCATTTCCTAAAGCCTAAGAAGGTCTAATGATGCATTCTTCCAATGTAGAGGACATGTCCCTTCATCCATGTGTCTTACCCATAAGACAATACTTAAGGAACATATCTCTCATGCTATATTACTATATATATTAGAGAATTTATAACAGTCACACTTTGATGGCAGTCACGTCACCAACCTATTAATGTCAGACCTCATTCTGTTCGTTGGGTGTGGACTGATTCACAGGATATCTTGTGTGTGTCAAGAAATGATCTGTCAGTTCTGTGTGCAGAGGATAAGTATTCAATATTTGGTTAGCGATCTGTTAAATCAATGAGTCTGTGGTACACTATAGAAATGAGTTCTAAGTGTTATTAAGAGATCATTGATTAATACGTCGATGAAACTATACCTGTAGGACACAGAAATAGGCGACGCTGTTCCAGGCTCGCGGGCTAGTCGTGAGTACGGAGTAGCCCAAGGGGGAACTAAACCTGAGAAATAAAATGGAGTCGCCACCCAGTGTGAACTGGGAAAATGATTTAAGGCCGCACTCACCCCTCGCAAGGGAAGACCTCAAACCGTTGGGTTCAGAATGGTCCCTTACTTATGCCACTTGCAATGAATGGATTTGTGCAATAATCTAACCAAATCTACGCAACAATAACCTACATCTAAGTTTGCATACAACCTATATCTAAGTTTGCATATAACCTATATCTAAGTTTGCATGCATAAAAATAAGTCAGAGTAACGGCAAACACACAATCTCATGAATACATTAAATTAATACATGCGGAAACATAATTTAATCATGCATAAAAATATCATACTAAACAATTAAATCATGCATAAAAGTAACATACTATTTCTAATAAACAACAAATAAACATAAGATTGGATGACACGAAATATGTGCGTTTCTCAAGTGGTACGTGGAGTTGTCTCCCAAGTACAGACTACATTACCGTCCATTCAGATTCGGCTACAGAATTTACGTATAGATTTCCATCCTATATACCGCAAGAGATAACACATATTTCATTCATCCCATGGCCACAACATACATGAATTCACAATATGCATGCAAATAAATATTAATAAATAACACAAAAAAATAGGAATAAATAAAAAGGTGCCCTCAGGTCTAACCTCTTAAGTCATCTCTTGGAAGGGCGCTACGCGGTTGTTGGAAGGGTTGGTGCTCCGCAACTTTTTCGATGTATTGGTTCGTTGTTTTCCTTCGTTGCCTCGCTGTTTACGCTGCTGTTGCTCACTATTTTTTTACGGTATTTGGGCTATTTTTCAGGGCAGTTTTCGGTGATATAAGGTGCAGTTTCAGTGCAGTTTTTGGTAATTGCTGGGCAGATTTCTTGGATTGTTTTAGGGAAGTTTAAGGGTACAGTTTGGAACTGTTTTTCTTCAGTTTGGTGGCTTATTTCTCGGTCAGGGCGACTGCTTTAGTGAAGGCTTATTTGCTACTGAGTGAGTTAAATCCGTTTGTTTGTTAAGGGTTACTGAAGGTCATTTGTTGTTTATGCGTTAGTAAGAGGCATGAGTGGTTAGGCTGCTAAGGGGCAGATGTCGTGAATGACGTATGGCTGTGGCTTGTGCGTGAAGTTGTGGAGAGTAAAAAAGCAGGTGGTGAATGGTGTATGCATGTGGCTTGTACGTGAAGCTGTGGAGAGTAAAGAAGCAGGTGGTGAATGGTGTATGACTGTGGCTTGTTCGTGAAGCTTTGGAGAGTAAAAAAGCAGGTATCGTGTAGTTATGCTCTAGGGTTGAGGGGGCGTTAATACGTGGGGGCCGCTGGGTATGTTTGTGAGTGTGTTTAATGAGAGATTGAGGAGACAGACGATTTATTTTTATTTTCTGGCTTTTTCATGAATGTGAGCTCTAGGGAAAAAATAGTTGGGTTTGTGCTTCTTTTTATATGTAAGGGTGGAGGTTATCCTTATACGGGTAGGGAAAGAATATTGCAATTATGGGGATAGCTTTTAATTTTTGTATCATAAGGAAATGATCTTTTTAATTTAGGGAGGGGATTGTTTTAGTTTGATTTTATTTTATTTTGTTTAGGAATGTGATTTAATTTAATTAGGAAGGTGATTGATGAGATTTAATTTGAATCTTTTAATTTGGGAAGGTGATTTGGTTTTATTTCAACATGTGTTTAATGTGTGGATTTGTTATTTTTGAAGGAGATGGGCTTATGGTTTGGTGATTTGTGGGCTTGGTGTGTGGCTTGGAGGGGTTTTGGGCCAAGGATAAGTTTTAAAATAAAGGTCTAACGAGCAAACCCAAAGCTAAGCAAACGAATTAAATGCAACAGGGTATTGATTTCTGACTTTTCCCTTCCGACGTCCGTTTCTCGCGGCTTTCAGAACTTAAGAGGTAGTGCCTCCATACGAGACTCATCATCGGGACTTATATGCAAAAATGTAGTGCCTACAGTCGCCCCCACTTTGATGGGACTTGTGCAGTGTGTGACAATGACAATCCTATCAAAGTTAAGCAATGCATTTTTACTTACCTGGCTCACCAGCTGCCACTTGACTTGCTTGTTGCTTCGAACTGAGTTGATATTGTGGTGAGGTGTTTTGACCCCGAGGTTCATCCCTGCAAGATGATGCGATCTCTAGGAATCACTACAGAACTGAGCTGATGTGGTGGCGAGGTGCTTCGACCCCTGGGCTTTATTCCTGAACCACTGAATGTGGGCTTTATTCCCGAATTATGCTGATGATGTATAGGCCTCGACCCTGGAACGCATCCCAAAATTGATGATGTAGTGGGCCTCAACCTTGGGACGCATCCTGGAACTGCAACTGACAACGTGGGCCTCGACCTTGGGACGCATCCCAATACCGCTGACAATGTGGGCCTCGACCCTGGGACGCATTCCAATACCGCCGACAATGTGGGCCTCGACTCTGGGACGCATCCCAAAACTGCTGACAACGTGGGCCTCGACCTTGGGACGCATCCCAATACTGCTGACAATGTGGGCCTCGACCTTGGGACGTATCTCAAAACTGCTGACAACGTAGGCCTCAACCCTGGGATGCATCCCAATACCTCTGACAATGTGGGCCTCGACCCTGGGACGTATCCCAAAATTGCTGACAACGTGGGCCTCGACCCTGGGACGCATCCCAATACCGCTGAAAATGTGGGCCTCGACCTTGGGACGTATCCCAAAAACTGATGCTGATGTGGGCCTCGACCCTGGGACTCATCCCCAAACTGATACTGATGTGGGCCTCGACTCTGGGACTCATCCCCAAAAACTGCTGATGTGGGCCTCGACCCTGGGACTCATCCCTAAAAACTACTGATGTGGGCCTCGACCCCAAACTGATACTGATGTGGGCCTCGACCCATGCTCCATCCTCGAAATGCCATTCTCAGCATACTGATCCTCATCCCCGAGGCATTACTGATGTGATGGTTCATTCCCGAACCGGGCTGTATGAGAAAGGGTTGACTGGTCGCCCCCAGTCTCGGTTCATCTTTCTGTTCTTTGCTGCTTTCATTAGGTCATAGTAGATCTCTTGATGTGATGTTGCATACCAAAATACTATACTGCCTCTCACAAGATAATCCCGATAGCCAAACATATTTTCGTCCTCAAAAGATGCTTCGTGTCGAAACCAGAGAACCTTCAAAGTACTTGATACACTTAAATCTGACCGTCTGAATGAGTGATCTGAACTAGACTTCCCAGTGTGTGTGTGCCAAGGTTCTTTCGCAGGTTAATCCTTAAGTAAGCCAACTCGATGATTTTGTCTCGAAGAATTGGATCAGTTGGTCTAACCAACATAGATGTCTTGATCATACTCTGTGATTACTTTCTCGTACTCAACACGATATGGTTTTCTTCTTCTTTTCTTTCATCTCTTTCTTTTCTTTCTTTTTCTCTTTTCTCTTTTCTTTTTTCTTTTTTCTTTTTTCTTTTTCTTTTTATTTCCTTTTTTTTTCAACACACCTACCCTTTAAGGTAGCATTTCTCCTCATGGTGGTCCTAATACTCGCCCATGGGTAGCTTCACGCTTATCGGTTATAGGTGGTTCATTTTTCCTCTTCAGAGACTTTTTCTTCATTTCCATCCATATCACATATCGTAACGTAAGTAAACCAGTATGGACATCTAGGCAAACGATCATTCACTGATCCGCCATCTCTTCAACTAGTCATCTCGCCGACTACTCGGGCTTATACTACTAAGATCCCGTAATCAACTGCTCGCAAGTCTAGCCGAGATCAACCACTCAGAATACCGGGTGAGAGTACATCTCGCACTTATCGTTTCTAAGGTTTCACCCTACAGTAAACAATGTCACCACCGGACATATGCCTATCCATCAAGGACTTCTTTGTTTTTTTTTTTCACTCACTCCACTGGAATTCTTCCTTTCAACCGCTGATAATGTGGGCTTCGCCCTCTGGGATTTCTTCCCGAAACTGATACTGACGTGGGCCTCAACCCTGGGATTCTTTCCCGAAACTGATACTGATATGGGCCTCAACCCTGGGATCCATTTTCGAAACTGATACTGACGTAGGCCTCAACCCTGGGATTCTTTCCCGAAACTAATACTCATATGTTGCTACTTTTGGTTGGCTTTCATTTGCCGCTTTCTTCTTTTCTTCTTTTTGAGACCTGTAAATACAAAACAGAATAAACAAAAAAAGAATGCAAGTACGTTACGTGTATGCATGCATGAATGAATTTCCTATTTCGTTGGGTTAGGTCTTCCGCCAATTCCCTTGGTGATTTCTCGGTCTTCTCTTCCTCAGGCAAAGTATTGCTTCAATCTGTCCACATTGATCAGTTCGGTGAACTCATTCCCTTCCAAATCTGACAGTCTCACTGCCCCATTTCCCATTACTTTCTGGACTATGTAGGGTCATTCCCAGTTGGGTCTGAACTTTCCTCTCGGGTCTGTCGTCGACAGCTTTGACTGCTTGAGTAGTAGATCACCATTTCTGATATTAGTAGGACGCACCTTCTTATTGAATGCTTGAGCCAACCTCTTCTGGTATAACTACATATGACACAAAGACTTCATTCTCTTTTCATCCAGTAATGCTAACTGTTCAAATCTCTGCGAGGCCCATTCAGGTAACTCTGCTTCTGCTAATACTCGCATAAATTGTATCTCAATTTCTACCGGCAATACTGCTTCCATGTCATAGACCAGAGAGTAAGGCGTGGCTCCCATTGCTATTCTCACAGAAGTTCTGTACCCCCACAGGGCGTATGGTAGCTTGTCAGCTCAATCTTTATAGTTCTCTGTCAATTTGGCTAATATCTTCATTATTGTCTTATTGGCTGCCTCGACTGCCTCATTCGCTTGTGGTCGGTAAGGTGATGACTTATGATGTCATATCTCATACCTCTGTAGCATTGCCATTGTTTCTCCTTGAAACTGGACTCTGTTGTCTGTTACTACGTGATCTGGCATCCCATATCGACAAATGATGTTCCGGGCTATGAACTTTGCCATCTGCTTTACTGTGACGTTGCGAAATGACTCAGCTTCCACCCATTTTAAAAAGTAGTCTACTGCCACAACTATAAAATGATGTCCATTCAATGCGTGCGGTCGAATTTCTCCGATCATATCAATTCCCCATGCTGAGAAAGGCCACGGCTCTGACAGCCCATGCAACTTTGTGTGTGGCAGATGATTCAAGTTACCGTGTGCTTGGAAATCATGACGATGCTTTACCTGCTTCGCGCAATCAGCTTCCATGGTCGACCAGTAGAAGCCTTGTCTTACTATCTTGCGAGACAAATTCAACCTATTCATGTGCGGTCCACATACTGCGGCATGTACTTCTTCCATTGCCTTCTGAGCCTATTATTTCCTTAATGTCCATGACAGTTTCCCTCAACTGTCGGAAATCTTTAATCATGGAGGTCATCCTCCTCAGTTTACTATAAATAGAGGGCTTGGTGCCCTTGATAATCATCTTGATCTGGTCCTTCTCCGAGGGCCGAGTCTGCATTTTCAAAAGCTGGCTTCTCCAACGGTCCACATAATCATTGAAGCTCTCATCTAGCTTCTATTTGGTATTCTCCAAGTCGCGAAGTGACAAGTCGATCTCAAAATCTATGACATACTGATTCAGAAAGGCCTCTGCCAATGCCCTCCAATCGTCTTTGACCTTCCTCTCCAGGCCATGGTACCATACTACGGGTGCTCCCTCAAGCGACATCCCAAACATCTTCTGAACCTGACGCTGCGACAGGCCCACTGAACTCATCACATAAACATACTGTCGGAGATGGACCCTCAGTGTAACATCCCGCCTAGGCCAGGATGCTACCGGCAGGAGACAGGAGAACCCATCTCCATAAGCCTCTAATTCTAACGAAATTTCGGCATGATGTATTCGTAACACCATGCAACCTGGCCTGTAGCCAGCATCCACAAACAACAAGAACTCAATCATCTCAGCCTCAAGCCGGAACACAACAATAATATCAAGGTCTTAGGCCTGAACTCAAAGAGCAAAATGTAAACTAATTGGCCTCCGGCCAGGACTCAAAACTAAAACTAAACTATTACATTACTTGACTATACAAGTGAGATGTAAATACAAAACTTTACAGAAGGGCCGTGAGAACCCATACTCAGCCCAGGACTCTCTTGACTGCAAATGGGGCGATCCACCGTCTTCAAAGTCTTCACACAAAAAAACAGCTACTATCCTGCAAAATTTCAACTGAAAGATGTGAGTCATAATGACTCAGCAAGTAATCATGCAGAAATCTATGAATCAGATATAACTGTAAAATTCTTTTATTCATTTAGATACCATACTTCTAATTACCGGTCTTTTGGTCGGAATACACATGCATAAACTAACTTGGTTATTACACTCCTTATAACTCATCATATTTTTACTTTACTACTAGCAACTAAAGTCCATTACACTTAATCTGTACTACATGGATTCTTTTCTTAACCTTCTTGTATTCTTTACTAATCTGACGCAGACACTTATAATAACTCTCTCTCTTTCATTATTTTGAAATATCATCAAATCGGAGTTATAAATTATCTTTTCTATCAAATTATCATCTTTGACCGTCTTATAACTTAGTTTCTAGCTTCATCATTACATGAATATGTTATCATTACCTCATGAACTAATCATCATTTCGATATGTTCTTTCTAAGAAAACATACAACTCATAATCATCATTAATATATATATACATACCTTTACATGAGATCATGTTATCAAGCATTAAAATTTACGAAAAGACACTTCTTTATAAACGTGTCACATACCTCCATTGACCATGCACATCTTTAAATGAAATTACGTCATGCTTATATGAATTGTTTCTTAAATATCTTTCCTGAAGAACTCATGTGCGAAAGATGCCAATGCCACAATGCATTTACCTCAAATATATATACATCACAAATAACTCACTCAAATGCATGATCTATATGCAGAATACTGAGTTGAAAACGTTACTCGAAAACTAATTTCTGTATTAAAATTCTGAATTCATTATAAAACCGATACTTCTGGAAAACTTTCTTCTCTAAAAAGTTCTTTCTGGAAGCTGAAACGAAAGACTGAAAACCATCCTTGAAAACTGAAACCTGTTTCTGTGTTTAAAGCTATAATCTGTATCATTAAAACTATTTTCTGAAAACTTAATATTTCAAAAATCCTTTCTGAAAACTGGTATCTGGGTATCTGTGGAAATCTTATATCAGAAAATCTGGGATCTGAAATCATTTCTGGAATCTGTATCTCTATCGAAAAAACCCGGTCATAAGAGGGCGTTACGTATCGTCCGACCCCTCATATGCCAATCTCAGAGGCAGAAGTGCAAAACCATGAATCTGGGGCGTTACGTCTCGCCGTCCCCCAAAGCATGCCACAACTGTCTCTAATCTGGGGGTCTAGGGGCGTGATATCTCTCCGTCCGCCTAGCCCATCCGGAGGATCTGAGAGCGTCCCCTCAGTCCTCAACATGTGCACATGTTTCTGAATCCCCGTCAATTCCAACAATGTACCACTGGGATGGGTCAAATCCCGAATCAATGTATCCGTCAATTCCATACTATGTTTCAAGTTACATACTAGGGTGAGTTTTTACCTCATGCCCCGAAAACCATAAAATCATAATCTGTGTCTTAAAACCGTAAAGAAACCTTTCTGAAATACATTTCTTTCAAAAGAGAAACTTAAAACTTTCTTTTAAAAGTACCTGAAATTCCTTTTTAAAACACTTGAATCTCAAGATTATGCTTACGTTATAATACATGCGTATGCACATGCTTATGCACTTCTATAAACTAATGGTGTATGCTTTTGTTCCTTATATGCTGGTTCATCATGCATAGGCCCAATACATAAGCCACAAACATTACATCAATCCATACTACAAACATACATCTACTGCTATACTAAAGCTTTTTCAAGCACATGCACAATATTCCCGTCTTCTACTCAACTAACATATATTGCAACAAAACTTATAGTTTTCATTTTTAAACTATACTTTACTCATGCTCTCATTTTATCAATAGCTCAATATAACAGATACTTAATCCTATATATCCACGAGTACATGCAAACTCCATATCCATACAAAACTATCTTGATAATCATACGTATTAATAATACATGCATATAATCCAACATGTTCAGGATCTCATCTTCATATGTTTATATACAATAAACCTTGTTCATTTAAACTTACATCAAAATACTTTTACCCCAAAACTCATACCTACCATATGCTAATTTGCTCAGGTTCCCATGCATGTTTATCCGCTTTTATGCTTATATGCCTATTTCTTTACAATTATTATCTTGTAAACTTAATCCCATACCCTAGGGTGTAGTTTTTCTACAAACCCCCCATTCCCAGGTTTCAAATCATTACGATTATTAGAGTAACACTAATCATATACCCCAATTATGTATATATAAATAATGATCTATACTCATACATGATCCTCTATGCTTCCTCTTTGCTTATGTATGCTTCTGTCTATTTTAATCACATATCTCTACTTATAGTTACATGCTCTTATCTGTGTCCGTGTACAAATTCACTAACTTCTTTCTTCTACGACCAATTCTATAAATATACATCAGTTTCATGCATATGATTATATATAACTCTATTATAATACCATTTTCGTATAACGATAAATTTTAAGTATTCGAAGCATGAGTTACTTACCTGGCTACGCGAGTACCCACGATCCGGGTCCGATCTGTCAAGACAAATCACAACAACTGTCAGAACCGCTATTTGCGGAACTTCTAACTTATCTAAAACAACTACGGACTTTCCCCGGAACACCCGAAACAACTCGAATACTACGATCTAAACTTCATTGCTTTAATACATGCTCACTTGCTGTTCCGAATTAACTAAATACCTCAGATTCTCATTTTACGCGTTTACGGCAGAACTTGCGGAAAAGTTTCCGCAAACGCTACGGAAGGGTCTCGAACCCTCCGAACTAAACCAAAATTACCCAATTACCCTCGCAATACCATAATTACATCATAACTGTATTTACGACCATCTACGCTCAATCGCGCGAGAAACGCCGTTTTACCGGAATCTCGCTAATTCTACCGGATCAACCATAACTCATCCGACTCACCCCGGATTCTATCACATTTATCGTTTTAACATATTAAATCATATTCAACTCATAAACAGGCAATTCGCTAATTTACGAAACTACCGGAAACATCCGAATATAAATCGATACACTTGAAAATAACAAAATCTAAACGGAAAGTCGTACCGAAATTCCGATGCCATATTCGGACTCCCGACGGCCATACGAACTCGCTGGTGCAATCGGAATTCCGATCGGAGTTACTTTTCAAAATGTGTTTACTATTCACCGACTCTTTCTTCCTCGATTCGCGTAATTCCGGCAGCTGTTCGGCAAATCCGTCTCCGCACACTTGTAGTACTCGTCTTGGGCTTCGATTTGGCGGGTGGCAAGACTCGTGAAACGACCCTACGAATCGGATCCACCAAACCCACAACCGCGCCGTGAGAACCCATACTCAGCCCAGGACTTTCTTGACTGCAAATGGGGTTGTGATGAATTTCAATATCACCGGTTTATAAGGGGTTAAATTATGGTTTGGGTAATATAAAGGTTTATTTATTGAGCCTTAATCTTAATGCTTTTTATTAACTGGCCATTAATAAAATTGATTAGGTAAACTTAAAATGAACTAGACATAGGGATTTTAAGTTTTAAACCTTAGACTCAATAGCCCACACGTTCTCCCTGAGGATAGATAAACCTTTAATAGATTTCCTTACAGGATAGACATATACCTGTCGGGCGGGGGTAGCCATAATTGGAACTTAAACTTAATGAATCCAGATAATTTGGTTGACATAGACATATGGTTCAATTGGGTTACTGGGTATTTGTGTCTGACCATCGACAGAGGCTTACACATAATTTAGTGTTCCAGGTTAATAAATCAATATATTACCCAACTTTAAGATAACCACTTCATCTTTAAAATGATATTGGAAGAAATCACAACCCTAGATAGTTTTTAATATTGAATTTTCTTAAAACCTATTTTCGACAATTTTATTTACTTGCTTTTAAATTTAGAATCGTCACCATTTCAAATCAATCAATCAACTTATTAGATATTAGTAATCATTTGACCTCATAAAATTAATAGTTTAGATATTAAGTCCTCGTGGGATCGATATTTTTATACTACTTGAACGATACGTACGCTTGCGTTATACGTGTGTGTTTACGCCGGTCACCGCACTCACCCCTCGCAAGGGAAGACCTCAAATTGTTGGGTTCGGAATGGTCCCTTACTTATGACACTTGCAATGAATGGATTTTTGCAATAATCTAACCAAATCTACGCAACAATAACCTACATCTAATTTCGCATACAACCTATATCTAAGTTTGCATATAACCTATATCTAAGTTTGCATGCATAAAAATAAGTCGGAATAACGGCAAGCACACAATCTCATGAATACATTAAATTAATACATGCGGAAACATAAATAAATCATGCATAAAAATATCATACTAAACAATTAAATCATGCATAAAAGTAACATACTATTTCTAATAAACAACAAATAAACATAAGATTGGATGACACGAAATATGTGCGTTTCTCAACCGGTACGTGGAGTTGTCTCCCAAGTAAAGACCGCATTACCGTCCATTCGGATTCGGCTACGGAATTTACGTCTGGGTTTCCATCCTATATATCGCAAGAGATAACACATATTTCATTCATCCAATGGCCACAACATACATGAATTCACAATATGCATGCAAAGAAATATAAATAAATAACTCAAAAAAACAGGAATAAATAAAAAGGTGCCCTCAAGTCTAACCTCTTAAATCGTTTCTTTGAAGCGCGCTACGCGGCTGTCAGAAGGGTTGGTGCTCCGCAACTTTTTCAATGTACTGGTTCGTTGTTTTCCTTCGTTGCCTCACTGTTTGGGCTGCTGTTGCTCACTGTTTTTTTATGGTATTTGGGCTGTTTTTCAGGGCAGTTTTTCGGTGATATAAGGTGTAGTTTCATTGCAGCTTTTGGTAATTGCTGGGCAGATTTCAGGGACTATTTTGGGGAAGTTTAAGGGTGCAGTTTGGGACTGTTTTGCTTCGGTTTGGTGGCTTATTGCTCGGTCAGGGGGACTACTTCTTTCGTGAGGACTATTGCTGCTGAGTGAGTTAAATCCGTTTATTTGTTAAGGGTTATTGAAGGTCATTTGTTGTTTATGCGTTAGTAAGGGGCGTGAGTGATTAGGCTGCTAAAGGGCAGAGGCCGTGAATGGCGTATGGCTATGGCTTGTGCGTGAAGTTGTGGAGAGTAAAGAAGCAGGTGGTGAATGGTGTATGGTTGTGGCTTGTGCGTGAAGCTGTGGAGAGTAAAGAAGCAGGTGGTGAATGGTGTATGGCTGTGGCTTGTGCGTGAAGCTGTGGAAAGTAAAAAAGCAAGTGTCGTGTAGTTGTGCTCTAGGGTTGATGGGGCGTTAATGCGTGGGGGCTGCTGGGTATGTTTGTGAGTGTGTTTAATGAGGGATTGAGGAGAGAGACGGTTTATTTTTATTTTATGGCTTTTTCGTGAATGTGAGCTCTAGGGAAAAAATAGTTGGGTTTATGCTTCTTTTTATAGGTAAGGGTGGAGGTTATCCTTATACGTGTAGGGAAAAAATATGTCAATTATGGGGATATCTTTTAATTTGTGTATCATAAGGAAATGATCTTTTTAATTTAGGGAGGGGATTGTTTTAGTTTGATTTGATTTTATTTAGTTTAGGAATGTGATTTAATTTAATTAGGATGGTGATTGATGAGATTTAAATTGAATCTTTTAATTTGGGAAGGTGATTTGGTTTGATTTCAACATGTGTTTACTGTGTGGATTTGTTATTTTGGAAGGAGATGGCCGTGTGGTTTGGTGATGTGTGGGCTTGGTGTGTGGCTTGGAAGGGTTTTGGGCCAAAGATAAGTTTTAAAACAGAGGTCTAACGAGCAAACCCGAAGCTAAGCAAACGAATTAAATCCAACAGGGTATTGATTTCTGACTTTTCCCTTCCGACGTCCGTTTCTCACGGCTTCCGCAACTTAAGAGGTAGTGCCTCCATACGAGACTCATCATCGAGACTTATATGCAAAAATGCAGTGCCTACAATACCTAAAGATATTTGACAGTTATATTTGTATCTTGGTATAATCTAGATATTTGTGACAGATGGATTATACGTATGCAAAGACCTCGACCTATATAGTTCATCAAGTTTATACGTGGTCGTCATAATTTACGAGTGGGTAAATTATGGACATGAAATTACATTTCGTGATAGATATGCCTGAACTTAGAGAGTCTCACATACTGAAATATACTCGTAGAGCACTAGGGCAACATTTATGAATAATACTAATTATTTATAAATTGTTTAACGGTTAAACGAATAAATATATGCAAATGGACTTTTCAAAAATTTCCTAATTAATGTGTATTTGTATTTAATACATGATTTTATTAAATACACATTAATTAATTATCAAATAAAATATTTGACATATATCATAAATATATGTATTTTGAGTATTTAGTGAAAATATTATACATATATTTAGATATTTATTTTTATTAATTATTAAATAATTAAAGTAATTGAAATATAAATATCTAAAGTAGTGATTTTGCTTGGAAATAGTTAAGTGTCATTGGTTACACTTGGAATTAAATTTTTTGGAAATGTGTTAAAATGGTATTTTGCTTCCTTTAATTAGAAAAAAATAAAAATATCTTTTTTTCCTTTTTCTATGCAATTTTAGGCCAAACCCAAGAAGTATGTAAGGGTTTATTTTTTATTTCAAAAAATTAAGGTTAAGCCTCCAAAAAATATAAAAGAGAGAGTTTAGAGAAAAACATAAGTGCTTAAGCTTAAACTTGAGAAAAGCTTGGAAAATCAAGGTATTTTCATTCTTTCCTTTTGTAGAAAATTATTTATAATATTCTTAACTACAACATATGATGTGTAAATATTTTTCTACTCTCTTAGTTTTGTGTTAAGAAGTTTGGAAGGTTGAATGAAAGATATATACATGTATGAAATTAAAGTAAACTTGTTAATGGTTAATAAGCACACTTTTGGTCATTAGGTGACTTGGTTAACATTCTAGAGTTGGCCACTCATTGATTATCTAGAATTTTTCTTGAGTTATTTCAAAGTAGTGAGGCTTGATTGGTGTTGTAGAGATTGGATTAAAGTGTTGTATTGAATTAATTTTGGTTAATTTAATTAATTGAAAAAATTAAGGTTTTTACCTAAACCAAAATTGAGGCTTTTCATATATGATATGTAATTTGAAGTATATAAGATGTATAAATCATTTTGGTAGTGATTGGAAATCACCTAATCTTGTATTTGACAAATTAGGACTAAAAGGGTCAAAATGTAAAAGTTTGGCTAAAAAATGGGTTCACAGCAAGTCGAGAAATTTTGGGTAAAATCCGATTTTTATGTGTTGAGTGATTAAAGTAAATTAAGTTATTTTAATTACCCAAGAAAAATCAATTAAATTGAAAAAAAATTGATTTTTCGCGTTCTGTCGCGTTACCCGATTATACTGTTAAAAACCCCAACAAAATGGTATTAGAGCCAGTCTGATTCTTAATCCATGATATGATTTGTTCTTTAAATTTGATGTTTAATACAAACTTTACTTTATGCATGCATGTATCATTTAATTTGATTAAAATAATGGTGTATGATATTTTTGCGGAAAATCCCTAATTCATAAGGTTTAATAATTAATATATATTTGATGCATATTTTTGGTCCGTCTTGTCAATACGGTTTATAAATAAATTTTTATGACTATATCTGAGAACATGCCAAAGCTATGAGGGTATAGCCGATAGGAAAAATTTTGTACCGAATAAATATATGATATTAGATAAATTCAAGCGAAAGAGGAAATCTTGAACGTGCTAAAGCTGTCATGATTACGCGAGTTTCTTGAATTTATCATTGACAAATTTAACCTTGATATGCCTCCTTGTGAACGTGAAAAATTTGTCACAACGAGAAATGATCAGGACCGAAACACATGAGTCACTGGTGAGTGATTGACAATGAGTTGTCTACCTAATGAATATACGTAGGCGAGAATGTGCCAAAGCTGTGAGCTGAAATATATTCATGGGGACCAATTTTCACTATTGAATTTAATTTGATTATTGAATTCTTTGTATTCTGTTTGGGGATTACGGTTTTACATTAAATAGTGGGAGGAGCATTTTTAGATTAAAAATACATGATTTATTTAATGTTTTTTGATATTATATGAAACTGTTTTATTTGCTAACCGTTTTCGCTATCTATGTGATAAATTTACGATGGCGGCATCTTCAGCCAACCTATTTGCTCGTATCATGGATACGAACAAGCTCAAAGGCACCGAAAATTTTACAAACTAGGATATGTATTTGAGGATCGTCTTCGAATCTGAGAAGTTGAGATATGTATTGGAGGGTTGTCATTTGCCCCGAGCTATATCTAATGATGCGACACCGGAGGAAGTTGAGACTTTCTAGAAATGAAAAAATGATGATTTAAGAGTTACATCATATATTCTCAGTTCACTGGTTTCAGAAACTCAAGAGGCAATATTATGATATGCATGATGCGTACAACATGATGACACGAATCCATGAATTGATCATGAATCAAGAACAAGTCTTGGTTCATAGAGTTGCAATGGAACTGTTCCATTTGAGACATGATGGGGGACATGCAATGAGTTCGCATGTGCTTCATTTGATCGATTTGATCGAGCAATTGAGGCGATGCGATTTTCCTCTCAATGATACTCTTGTTAGGATATATGCCTAAGAGTATAATGTAATATGTAAACGAGTTTTATTTTAAGTAATAAAGGATACAATTATTCATTTATTAAAATATTCACTTTAAAGTTGCATATTATAAATTATCATGTAATAAACGATGTGATTTTTCTCTCAATGATACTCTTGTTGGGATATATGCCCAAGAGTATAATATAATATGTAAACGAGATTTTATTTTAAATAATAAAGGATACAACTATTCATTTATTAAAATATTGATTTTAAAGTTGCATATTATAAATTATCATGTAATAAACGATGTGATTTTCCTCTCAGTGATACTCTTGTTGGGATATATGCCTAAGTGTATAATGTAATATGTAAACGAAGTTTTATTTTAAGTAATAAACGATATAATTATTCATTTATAAAAATATTGATTTTAAAGTTGCATATTATAAATTAGCATGTATGTCCTTGGATACTAAATGTACTTTCAGATTTAGTGTATAAGTGTTATACACAGGATGATTTAAATATGAAATTAGTAATCCTAAATAATCCGTAGAGAAAAACCAAATACGGGCACTTTATTTGTGGTTTATCTACAACTGTGGTCCCTTCCATATTGCATGATGATTTTGATTTAGGTTCGTTCATGTGGTGAATTGGGTTTGGAGACACCTTATATGATGCGATCATTTAAGACTGGACTAAGACATAAATGAATTTCTTTTAATATCCGGTAGACAAATAAATACATATTAGTCTAATAGATGATCATATATGGGTTGATTGTAATCCTGAGTGTACTATGAACTCCTGCATGTCCAGCAATATCCTTCGATTTACAAAGGTGAGGTTGGTGAAGCAATCTCGACCAATAGCTACGTATTTTGGGGACATGGTTTGGTATGTAGCTGGGGACGTTTTACATAGATATGGAATCCACTCTTCTTGCAAGAAGTATATGAGTATCTTCCTTAAGGGTTGATTCGGTACTTGAACGGTCAGAGCGCTCAAGTCTTTCTATTACGAATAGAAAGATTAATATTAATAAATGTTATAAATAAATTGTTCATTAGATAGTCAATGGCACTTATGTCACAAAATAATTAGAGGGGTATAACGGATATTATGACCCAGCTCTAATTATGAGATACTCATGGAGGGTCAATCTGTATGTAGTGATTATATCGGTGGACACCGTTGACTTTCGGTATAAAATATATTGCAGTAACGAGAGTGCAGCTTTAGGTTGTTAGTGGAATAACCTAAAGTTAATAATTCAGAATATTTAATTAAAGAGTTCTAATTAATATTTCGAGATTATTGGAGCTCGGTACTGTAAGTCCATTTGGTCTTCGTGTTAGCTCGTTACACTATAGGAATCTATGAAATAATTGGATAGTCCAATTATGAACTCACTTGAAAAATATTAAATAATTGAGAATTATTTATTGATTTGACTATTAATTTAATTAATAATTATATAATGTCACAGTTTGAAATTATATATTAAAGTGTTTAATATATAGTTTTTATATTAATGATTATTAGATAATCATTTAATATAGGATTTGATTTTAAATTAAATTTTATTGAATTCAAAATCAAATATGTAATTTATATCATGATATAAAGTTGCATGTTAAATTTTAATTTCAAAATTAAATGATATTTGATATTATATTTAATTTTTAAATTAATAATGTTGTTGTGACAAAAATGACATTGGTCAATATTTATATACGTGATTAGGGTTAGGGTTAATTTTGTAAATGTATAATTAATTAACCTAAACCCTAAATATAAATATGATGTTTTTCTCTTCACATGTGAACTCTAGTCACTCTCTCATTTTTCAATGAGATTGAAAATAAGAGAAAAGAGAGAAAATACAAGAGAAAATTTTCATCAAGTGCATTGATCCGAGCCCACCCTCACAGATTTCTGGTAGTGAGTGATAACACGGAGTGGTAGACCCGATCCATTACAGTTCACGCATGCATCATTATCATCGGCTCATGCAGCAAGTAGATTCGAATCATTGATACAGGCTAACGACATCATCAACAAACTGACTTCATGGTGGCTTATTTTTTGTTTACTTCATGTAAATAATAAACTAAAGAAAGTTTTTAGATAATATTTGGTGATCAATTTAGATGTGAACACTGTGTGATGGCTTGACGCATGGCGTTTATAAACAAAAGAAAATTCTTAGACAATATTTGATGATCGATTCAGTGGTGCGCAATGTGTAGCTTGTGAACTATATTCGGCAGTGAGCAAAATGAATAATTTTGATGAGTGGACGTGAACATCAAGCTTCATCAAATCAGCGTGAGTGAACCGCATGATGAAGGCAGCCAAAGGGTAAAAATGCACATCACATGCGAAATGATCTGGCGTGCATGGTTTGAGAAGCCCATTAGTAACGTATTACATTGATTTATGGTTGGTACGTGCGTGGGTATCGCTCATGGTTCAAGGCTGCTTCATGGTAACGAACATTCAGCAGTGAATTAAATACGGGGCTGTTCGGATCTAAGTTTTTGGCAGAAAAATTCAAGTTTAAGATGAGGAGTGCAGAAAGAATTTTGAGGTCGATCCCGGGTGCCTACGCCGCTTCCGCTGTGTGAAGGAAAACGTTCCCTACAATTGACATCAAGAGCGAGGTTGGAAAGTATTCTAGCTCTTCTCTATTAATTTTAATTATGCGATAATTAATGTGTTTATTTTTAGATATGAGATGCATAAGAAATAAAAATTTTATATGTCATAAGAGTGGACATGAAATTTAAATAAATATATTTTATGAGATAAAATTATTCATGTGATGATATTTATTTATTTTAAATGCATTGGTCGTAAATTATTCCGGCTTTTTGGTTTTATTAGTGTTTTTGGAAATGTAAGGCCATAAGGGAATTTTAGGAATTAATTGCAAATGTTGTATTTAATTTTACTTTGTAACTTATGGAGCGCATTGCCAAGGATGACACTAAGGTAGAAATTGAGCAATGTTTGGTAAATGTGGATATTGGAAGCTATGATAAGCATAGGCATGGTGAGTTCGACAGCGACTTGCGGAGGTGATTACCACGCAAAACATTTCTTACGAGGCAAAGTGCTAATGTGGTATGTGTTGGGGTTTTAGGTAGTATATTTCTGGATAACGCAGCGGAATATCGGAAAATCAAATTTTTCAGATTTCTTTTATTTTTCTTGGGTAATTAAAATAAACTAATTTATTTTTATCACTCAATACTCAACAAAACAGATTTTTACCCAAAAATTCAAAATTTTTCAATATTGCAGAAAATCCACTAAACTTTGCATTTTGATCATTTTAGTCCCTAAATTGTCAAATACAATTTTGAGTGATTCCAAATCATTACCAAAATGATTTTAAACATGTCATACACATCAAAACACAATTGCAACCGGAAATCCCATATTTCCTACAAATTGCCGTGAGGCTCACCAAGTTTCAATTTTGATCGTTTTAGTCCAATCTTGTTCAAAACAAGTCAATATCAAATCCAATCAACACAAATTAAATATACATCATATATACAACACATATATGAAAAGTCCCAAATTTGGAAAGGGTATAAACCCTAATTTTATAAATTCAACAAATTGAACAATTTACACCAAATTAATTCAATCCAGCACTTTAATCTAATCTCTACAACACCAAATAAGTCTCGCCATTATGAAACAACTCAAGAATAATTTTAGGTCATTATTGAGTGGTCTAACAACTCTAGAATGGCAGTCAAGTCATCTAATGACTAAAAGAAAGCTTAATAACATCTTATTACCATTCTTCCTTAACATGCATGCCAACAACTTTCATCTAAGCTTCCAACACAAATAATACACACTGAAGGCTCTTATAGTGTGTTTACTTGCGGGTAATGGGAATGGAGGAATGAGAATCATTTCCATTAAGGTTGTTTACTTTATAAAATTGAATAAAAATGGGAATGGGAATGAGAGTGGCGCCCACAAATTTGGGAATGGGGAATGAGAATCTCATTCCCACCACCCCCATGGGAATGGGATTCCCATTCCCATTATTGATGGGAAAATACAATATTATCCATAATATAATTAATTAATATTAATTTATAAATAATAAATAAAATGTATTAATAATTAATCAATAATTAATAAAAATAATATTTACTATTTTAATCAAATTAAAAGAATTCAAAATAAAAAAATGCTACCATTTTCAAAAGTAAAATACATGTGCACCAATCAAAATTAGCCATTTAAAAGCATAATAATGATAAAGATAAACATATTAGATAATTCTAATTATTTAACAATTAAATAATTAGACAATTACTTAATACAAATATCTAAATACATGTATCATATTTACATTAAACATTCCATAATATATATATTTGGAACACATGTCAAATATTGTATTTGACAAATAATTAATGTGTATTTAATAAAATCAAGTATTTAATCTAAATACACACTAATTAGAAAATAGCTGGGTAACCCTTTAAGCATGATTTTTTCGTTTAACCGTTAAACGATTTATAAATAATCAATATTATTTATAATAGTTGCCTTAGTGCTCTACGAGTATATTTCATTAGTGAGACTCTTTAGAATTCAGGCATATCTGTCACGAAATCTAATTTCGTGTTCATAATCTACCCACTTGTAAATTATGACGACCATAGATAAACTCGCTGAATCATACCGATCGAGGTCACTGCATACGTATAATCCATTTGTCACAGGTATCCGGATTATTCCAGAGATATAGATATAAACTTCAAATCTCTATAGGTATAATCTCGTCGATGATTTTATTAGCAATCTCTCAATAACACTTAGAACTCACTTCTACAGTGTACCACGGGCCCATGGATTTAACAGATTGCTAATTCTATAATAGATACCTATGCTCTATACACAGAACTGACGGATCCTTATCTTGATACACACAGGATGTCCTGAGGATCACTCTACACCCAACGAACATGTGGAAGTATGATCTAAATAGATCGGTGACGTGACTGTCATCAAAGTATGGAGGATGCCTCATACATCCACAGTGGTAGCTCAAGTCGAATGACCACTATGCTCACTCGACCCGAGAATATTCTTATTGACGTTGGTGTACCATCTATTAAGAATATTCGATGAGTCATTCAGTGTTTATCCGATATAAACACCTACATGTCTGTAAGAGTCTCCAAGACTCATGGTTCATTGAGAAACCATTGGAATACAAGATTCCAGTATACGACATGTATCAGTCTCAGCGGGTTTACTTAACTGACCAAGTAATGTAAACCTTGACCAGGAACAATCTAATAATGACAATGTTATGATACAACTCAATGTCAGTTGCAACGTTTTTGCAACAGTATCATAACCAATCATTCTATGGTCATTTACATCTTTACCTTATAATAAAAGAATTCATATTATAGAAACTGTTTATTTTATTCATAATAAAATATTTATACAAGTATTTAAAAAGAAATACAAGAGAAATTGGCGCTCAGAGCACCAAACCTAATAAAATCTCCCACTTGCTCTAATGCCAATATCGATTGTATCTCATACCCATCGACTCCACACGTTTATCAAATAACTTGGGAGAAATAGCCTTGGTAAGTGGAACTGCTACATTTTCTTCACTTGGAACTTTGCACACGATAATGTCCCCTCGTGACACAATCTCTCGAATGATGTGATACTTTCGTTCCACATGCTTTAATTTTTTATGTGCCCTTGGTTCCTTTGCTTGCTCAATGGCTCCATTATTATCATAGTATAACGGAATCAGATTCTCGATACTTGGGACAACTCCCAATTCTGTGATAAAATTTCTAACCCAAACAGCTTCTTTTGCAGTTTCTAATGCCGTAATATATTCCGCCTCAGTGGTGGAATCAGCTGTAGACCCCTACTTGGAACTCTTCCAAGTAACCGCACCTCCGTTAAGGGTAAACACAAATCTTGATGTAGACTTTCTATCATCAGGGCCAGATTGAAAATCTGAATCCGTATACCCATTAACCTGCAGTTCATTTCCTCAATAAATCAGAAACTAATCCTTAGTACCTTTAAGATACTTGAGGATATGTTTAACGGCCATCCAATGGTCACTACCTGGATTGGACTGATAGCTACTGGTTACACTAACCGCGTAGCTAATATAAGGGCCTAGTACATAATATGGCATACATGACGCTACCCAAACACGAAGCATAAGGCTGATTAGACATTCTAATATTTTCATCTTCTGTTTGTGGACACATCTTCTTCGAAAGATGAATGCCATGTCTGAACGGTATATTTGCTGTCTTACCATTACCAAAATTATACCATTCTAAGATCTTATCTATGTTAATTGACTGGGATAACCCAATAAGCTTCCTTTATATATCTCTATAGAGCTTTATCCCTAAGATAAAAGAAGTTTCTCACAGATCTTTCATGGAGAAATTCTTACAGAGGTAAGCTTTAACGCCTTGCATCATCCCAATATCATTCCCAGTGTTCAGGATGTCATCAACATAGAGAACTAAGAATACCACCAAACTCCCACTGACTTTCTTAAACACACAGGATTCTTCCGAATTCTTAAGAAAATCATACAATCTGATTATCTCATCGAATCGTAGATTCCAACTCCGTGAAGCTTGTTTAAGTCCATAAATAGACTTCGTAAGCTTACAAATCATGTCCGAGGTCTCGCTGGATACAAATCCCTCCGGATGTTCCATATAGATTTCTTCATCAAAAAATCCATTCAGAAAAGACATTTTGACATCCATTTGCCAAATCTCGTAATCATGGTAAGCAGCAATAGACAACAAAATCCTAATAGACTTTAGCATCGCAACTAGTAAAAAGGTTTAATCGTAGTCGATTCCAGGCCGCTGCATGTAACATTTAGCTACCATCGAGCCTTAAAGGTTTCAACCTTTCCATCAGGCCCTCGCTTCCTTTTGTAAACCCATTTATAAACAATAGGAACAATTCCTTCAGGAAGCAGAACCACGTCTCAAAATTGATTTTGATACATAGAGTCTAACTCTGATTTCATGGCCTCTTACCATTTCAGGGAATCGATGTCCAACATCACTTCTAGATAGGTATAAGGATCAGTCTCTTTAATTAAGAGAACATCAAGAATCTTTTCTTGTATCAAATACAAGCGTTCAGAAGGACTTGATACCCTTTCAGACCTACGGAGTGTGTGTGAATAAGGTTCTTCATCTACTTGAATCTCAGGTTCCTTTATAGGTTCGTTAGTACTAGGTTTCACTTCATCAAGTTCAATCCGTCTATGATTACCTCCTTTGGACAAAATTTCTATTTCTAGAAATTTTACGAAGTGAGCTACGAATACATTTCGATGCTCGGTATCATAGAACAAATATCCTTTCGAATTTGAAGGATATCCAACAACTTATGCCCACGAGGTAAAAACTTATTTTACTGTGGCGTCCTGACATAGGCAGGACAGTCCCAAACCTTAACATAATTAAGATTTGGTTTCCTACCAGTCCATATCTCATATGGAGTTGTAGGAACAACCTTCGAAGGAATCTTATTTAAAAGATTAGCAGCAGTTAAGAGAGCATATACCCATAAATAATATGGCAAATCTGTAAAACTCAGCATAGATCGGACCATATCCAATAAAGTCTGATTTCCCTTTCGGATACTCCATTGTGATGTGGAGTACTCGGAGGAGTATATTGAGTGAGAATCTCATACTCCTTCAAATAATCAATGAACACACTACTCATATATTCATCGTCTCGATCAGATCGAAGACATTTAATATATTTACCAGTTTCTTTTATACTTCATTACGGAATTCTTTGAAATTTTCAAAGGTTTCTGATTTATGTCTCATCAAATAAACATAACAATACAGTGATATGTCATCGATAAAAGTAACAAAGTATGAAAAACCACTGTGAGCAGTCTAACTCATGGGACCACATACAGAATGTACGAGTTCCAATAAGTCAGTGGCTCGGTGTCCTACACCTGAAAATGGGGCTTTGGTCATTTTAACTTGAATACAAGATTAACAAGTTGGATAAGGTTCAATAGTGAGATCATGAATCAAACCATTCCATAAGGTTCAATGGTGAGATGATGAATCAAACCATTCCTAACCAATTGGGTTAAACGTCTAATGCCTATATGACCTAAACTCGTATGCCAAAGTTCAATATTATTTATTCCAGATAATTTATGTTTATTAATCCTATTATTCAAAATATCTCAAGAAATATGCAATATGTAATGACCGTGCTCATTTGGACCTTCAAGGATCTGAACATTATTTCTATCATATAAATATAAGGAACATTTCTTAATATTTACACGATATCCTTCTGTATCTAATACAAAAGTGATATAATATTCACTACACATCCCAGAACAAAATAGCAGTCGTGCAACAAAAGACTCCTACTGGACAAGGGGATCTCACATACTCCCACTACAACCGCATCCAGAGAGTCACCACTCCAAAAACGCAACTGCGTCTCTCTGGGCTTTAGCTTTCTACTTTCCTTCAGTACCTACAACCAATTGCAAATGTGAATAGGACAAGAATAATCTAAAATCCAACTAGATTTCATGGCTTTCCAAGCTATGGAGATATCAATAACATGAAAAATAAATGTACTTGAAGTAGATGCTCACTCCTTTCTGATCTGGGCCAGGAAGTCAGGATAATTCCTCTTTCAATGGCCGATCTTGCTGCAATGGTGGAATTTGTCTTCGGCAGCTCTTTTGGGTTTAGCCATCTTACCCTGTGGTGGAACATTCGAACCCTTCTTTTTCTTTCATTTCTTCTTCTTCCTTTTATGTTTAGATTGGGAGGAATCAGGAAGAGCAATGGGTTTAGGAGGGGGAGTCGGAACTCCCTTCCTCAAATTCTCATCCACAATTTGTAGCATCTTATGGAACTCTTGATAAGAACAGCTAATCCCATTCATATTGAAATACATCCTAAATTGGCGATGTGATGTTGTGAGTGATCCAGGTATGACACTTCGTCCCAAAGTGTCATTCAAAGGGAAATTACAGTTCCTCAACTGTTTGATCAGATCAATCAGATGGAGCACATGAGGGCTCACAACTTGTCCCTCTTCAAGTTTTTAATGGAACAATTCCATTAAAATTTTATGAACCGAGTCCTGTTCTTGGTTCATAAGAGACTCCCTAAGTCGCATCATCATAGTATATGCGTCAGGAAAACCAAAGTATTGCATTTTAAGCTCCGGTGCCAAGGAAGTGAGAATGTATGATTTGATCCTTCTATCATCATCTCTCCACCTCTGGAGAGTCTCATGTTCCTCTTGTGTTGCATCATCTGATATGGAAAGTGGCAACGGACCTTCCAACACATATTCTAGTTTCTCAGACCCAAGGACAATCCTTAGATCCAAGTCCCAATCTGCAAAGTTTTTGGCGCCTTTAAGCTTGTTCGTATCAATTATACGAGCAAAAGGATTAGTAGTAGGTGCCGCCATCGCAAATCTATCATATAGATAGCGAAAAATGGTTAGCATATAAAACCGTTTCATATAATATAAAATAGATCATGATTTTTTAATCTAAAAATGCCTCTCCCACTATTACATGCAATACTGTAATCCCCAAACATAATGTAACCAAATAATTAATCAAACTAAATACAATAGGGAAAAGTGGATCCCATGAATATATTTCAGCTAACAACTTTGGCACGTTCTCGCCTACGTATATTCATTAGGTAGACAACTCATTGTCAATCACTCACTAGTGACTCCTAACATCTGGTCCTGGTGGTTTCTCATTGTGACAACTTTCGCACATTCACAATGAGGCGTACCAAGGTTAAACTTCTCAATGATAAATTCAAGATATTTGCGTAGTTCTGACAGCTTTGGCACGTTCAGAATTTCCGTTTTCGCTTGAATTTACCCGGTATCACATATACATCCGGTATAGATAAATTTCTATCGGCTACACCCTCACTGCTTTGTCACATTCTCGGATGCAGTCATAGAACAAATATCCATAAATCGTATTGACAAGATGGACCAAGAAATATGCATCCAATGCATATTACTTTTAAACCTTATTAATTAAGGATATTCCACGAAAGATGTTATACACAATATTTAATCAAATTAAATAACACAAGCATTTATAAAGCAAAAAATAGATAAAACATTTAATTTTAAGGGCTAATCATATCATAGGCCTAGAATCAGACTCGCTCTGATACAATTTTTGTTGGGGTTTTAGGCAGTATTTATTGGTAACGCAGTGGAATATCGGAAAATCAAATTTTCTGATTTCTTTTATTTTTCTTGGGTAATTAAAATAAACTAATTTATTTTGAATCACTAAATACTCAACAAAACAGATTTTTAACAAAAAATTCATAATTTTCCAATATTGCCGAAAAGCCCCTAAACTTTGCATTTTGATCATTTTAGTCCATAAATTGTCAAATACAATTTTGAGTGATTCCAAATCATTACCAAAATAATTTTAAACATGTCATACACATCAAAACACAATTGCAACCGAAAATCCCATATTTCCTACAAATTGCCGTGAGGCCCACCAAGTTTCAATTTTGATCATTTTAGCCCAATCTTGTTCAAAATAAGTCAAGATCAAATCCAATCAACTCAAAATTAAATATACATCATATATACAACACATATATGAAAAGTCCCAAATTTGGAAAGGGTATAAATCCTAATTTTATAAATTCAATAAATTGAACAAATTACACCAAATTAATTCAATCCAACACTTTAATCCAATCTCTACAACACCAAACAAGTCTCACGACCATGAAACAACTCAAGAAAAATTATAGGTCATTATTGAGTGGCCTAAAAACTCTAGAATGACAACCAAGTCATCTAATGACTAAGAGAAAGCTTAATAATACCTTATAAGCATTCTTCATTAACATGTATGCTAACAACTTTCATATAAGCTTCCAACACAAATATTACACCCTAAAGGTAGTAGAGAAAAATACAAACATCATATGTTAAAGCTTGAAACCCTAGAAACATTTTTCTAGTTGAAAAGGAATTGAAAAAACTTACTTTATTTCAAGATTTCTTCAAATCTTCTTCCTTTTGCTTTCTTTTCCCTCAACTTTTCTTTGTAATATTTTGGAGACTTAGCTTATTGTGTTAATGAAGCAACTGAAAAATGATAACATTTATATCTAGGGTTGGCCGACTTTTACAAGGATAAAATGGTAATTTTTTTATTTTTCAATTTTTAAATCAAATTAAAAGAATTCAAAGTCAAAAAATGCTACCATTTTCAAAAAGAAAAATACATGTGCACCAATCAAAATTAGCAATTTAGAACATAATAATGATAAAGATAAACATATTGAAAAATTGTAATAATTTAACAATTAAATAATTAGACAATTACTTAATACAAATATATAAATACATGTATCATATGTACATTAAATATTCCATAATACATATATTTGGAACACATGTCAAATACTTTATTTGACAAATAATTAATGTGTATTTAATAAAATCAAGTATTTAATCTAAATATACACTAATTAGAAAACGGTCGGGTAACCCTTTAAGCATGCATTTTTCGTTTAACTATTAATCGATTTATAAATAATCAATATTATTTATAATAGTTGCCCTTAGGGGTGTTCATAGGGTCGGGTTCGAGACTTGAACAATTTGAGCGCTCAAATTTTCTATTACGAATATAAAGTTTTGTATTTATAATTTTTATGAATTAATTGTTCATTATAGAATCAATGATGCTTAAGAGACAAAATATTTAAAGGGCTTTAACGAACTTTTGACCCGACTCTATTTATAAGATATTCGTGAAGGGCTATATCCATAAGTAATAATATGCTCAAATTATATTTATATATTATTAATGAGATTAATAATATTTATTGTCACAAATGAAAACTATGTTAAATTAGTTTAACTTAATATTTTATAGAATTCTTTGATTATGAGATAATCAAGTTAGTAATAATTATGAGATAATTACTATAACATAATTGAAGGTAATTTAATCATTATTAAGATAGTGATTTTTTTTTACCTTGGAGACAAAGCCATATGGCTTGCCATGCTCTCCAACTTTTATGTCTATTAGATGGCATGTATACACCTAATAGTTTTGTCATTAGCTAATCCATTTTTATGCTTTGGTATGGCCTCTACATTTATGTGTTTGCCATTGAAAGAAAGCATTAGATACTTAATGACAAAGTCCTTGTCTTTAGCTTATCATTTCTTGTGCTTTGGTATGGCATTCACATTTTTTTGTTGGCCATTGTGTGAAAGCATTAGATGTTTAATAACAAGGCTAGTTTGCTTGTGTAAGAGAATATAATCTCTACCATTTCTCTCACTTCTAAGGTTAAAATTTTTGCATTGATTCACACAAGTGCAAAGGAGAGAAAATAGAGAGAGTTCAAGCATTCACAAGTGTTGTGAGAGTGTTTGAAATTCCAAAAGCCAAACACCATTGTGACATCTTTATTCTCTAAATTGTTTAGAGTTTAATCTTTGTGAGTGAAGCCCATACTTCGGTTTGTTGGTTTCGAGTCATAGTTCGGAAGATCGAGTAGTTGATCCAATTGTTGGACATCAAAGAATTTATTTCGGCTACTACAACAAAAGGAGAAGGCAAAATTTTTTCAAAGATCCATACCGGAGCCGGTGCCCATACAAGCAATTTATACCGCGCTAAGGAAAGTCGTTCCTACAATTATTATTATTTCAAAGCATATCATCCTTATATCATGGTGTACTGTGTATTCACGAACTGATACGAGACCCATATGATGGCCTCTAACACGCTGGGGTGGAACTGGAATGAATTAAAAAATGATTTGGAGAAAATTCCGAACTCGCGTCATGACGTAAGGTGTTGCGCATCGCAAAGCGAACATTCCAGAAATGATTCTTAATTTTCCAATTCGCGTCGCGATGCTAACCCCTTTGGCGTCGCGACGCGAACCTGATTTCCAGGCTTCTGCACTTGTTTTCTCAAGCCTATCTTTCCCAAATGCATCCTCAATACTTCTATATCAATTTTATTACAAAAACCATTCCATTAAACTTCAATTCCATATATTCTAAACAAGTATATCATCACTAAACAATTATTTAACCTCATGCTTCTTGTTTTTAACTAAACCTTCCAAACTTTCCAAATTTGGGTACTTACTCAACAATCACTTTCTTCACTTATCTATCACTAATATATAATCCTTATCATGCCAACATCTCAATTTTATCATCAAACTTTCTTGTTGTTTCCATCATCCTCCAAGTCTCCCAAGGTTGCTAAGCCTTGTCTCTATTTCTTCTTTTCTTCTTCTTATTTTCTCCTCATCCTCTTCTTCTTCTTCTTCTTCTTCTTCTTCTTCTCTTCTTCTTCTTCTTCTTTTCTTCTTCTCTTTCCTCACGTTTCTTTTCTTCTTCTCTTTTTTTGGATGAGTGAATAGTACTTTTATTTATAATAGGGCTAAAATGATTAATTTGGAGTGTTTTAATTTAATGAAAAACCATAATTTTAGAGAAAATTATAGAATCCTCTAGTTAGGTCTGAAGTCACTATTCATTCGAATTTTTGACTTGCATTTTTTTTTTATATTTCTGGTCCAAATTTGGAAAAATATTCAACGCGGAAGTTGTAGGTCTCGGTCTCATCTTTCAGGCCGATGAGCGGAAATTAAATCACTATTTACCATCCCTTTGACCTAATATTTTATTTAGTTTCCCAGGTTTTATGAACGTTTTGATGTGTTTTTATGTGTTTTGCAGATAAATAAATTTTTGGGACTCAATGGAATCAACTTGGGGCTAAAACGAAGACAAATGGATAAAAAAGGCAAAAATGGAAATTCAATATTCATGTGTCGCGACGCGCAAGCTCTCTGCATCAAGATGCGTATCAATTGCTATGTTGCCGACACGCGTCATCACCATGTCATCACGTGCATCATCGCCACATCATTATGATGTCAGCACAATTATTGATCTGCCGACACGCGTCATCACTTGCGTCATTATGACGTCAGCATAATAATTTAGTCTACCGACACATGTCGTTACTTGCGTCATCGTGATGTCAGCAACATGACGCCAAACCTTCACGCGTCGCGATGCTGAGCCAATAATTGAGTCTGCCGACAGCCGCCTGCTACTTGTCAACATCTCATGCAAAACGCGTACATGTGTCAACAATCAAAGCGCGTCGCGACGCACAAGGCTGAATTTTACCTATCAATAGAGGCTGATTTCATTTTCCAAATTCATACTTTCATGAGGTTCCAAATAATGGATTAAGGACTGTATCTTGTTTGTTTAGGTTTATTTAGTAGTTTAGTAATGTATTTTTATTTTTAGTAGTGGTACAAATAGTTTGTTTATTTTATCTTTCTTTTATGTTTTGTATTTAATTTCCGCTTGGGGAATGGTGAAACGTTTATTATCATAATTTAGATTAATCTCCCTTAAATTATAATATATAACTTATCTTAAAACCTGACTTAATTGAATACCGTCTTATTGGTCGGTTAGACTTAATTAAATTAATTTTAACCTGACTTAATTGGATACCGCCTTATGGTCGATTGGAATTAATTAAAACATGACTTAATCATGATACCGCCTATATGGTCGATTGGTAATATAATGCAAAATTTATGTATTATAATAAGGGAGATTTCTAGATTTGAAATAGTAAAGGTTGATCCCCTCACCCCAGTATTTATTTTTAATCTAGGGAAGTGATGAAGCACAACATTCACGAGTTTAATAATTGATTTAATTATATTATGTGTGATACTTTGGCTTGTTTATTGAATCTTAACCTTAATGCTTCTTGTTGCATGATCACCAATAAAGATTGATGTGTTAAACTTAAAATTAACTTGGAAAAGGATTTTAGGTTTCGACCTTAGATTCAATAGCTCACGATCTCACTTTAGGGGAGATTTCTTTCCAGGATAGACATATACATGTCGGGTGTGGGTAGCCACAATCGGAACTTGATCTTAATGAACTCAGAGTTTCTTGGTTAACATAGACATATAGTTCATTGGATTACTTTGAGTGTTTGCATATGACCATCAGAAGAGGCTTTTGCATATTTTCATGTACCATGTTAACAACTAAATTATTACACATGTATGAGAGAATCAATTCATCATTAGAATAATATTGTGTGGATTCTCAACCCTAGATGTTTATTTTCTTTATTATTAATTTCTTTTGTTTTATATTTTTTTTATTGATTTAGCAAATCCACATTCAACCAACCAATCTAGCAATCATTCCCTTCTCACCTCAATTAGTTACATGTAAACATTTAGCATCAATAATTAATAACAACAATAGAAATTAAGTATTTGTGGGATCGATATTTTTATACTACTTGAGCGATACATGCGCTTGCGTTACGTGTGTGATTACCACCGGTCAAGTTTTTGGCGCCGTTGCCTGTGACTTATTTTTCTTGCGTTATTAATTTTGAAGCTATCTATTTTACTTGTATCTAGTTTTCTTTACTTTTATTTGTAATTTTTATTTCTTTCTTTTCTTTTTTAGGTGGTTGAAAATGGATCACTATTAGGCGATGGAAGAATTACGAGCTTTAAGAGGTGAAGATACACCCCATATCAGGGAGCAATAGTCCAGTTTTCTGTGGCTTGTTGTCCAGCCCAACAACTATCCATGGATGTCTGCGAAAAATAACACAATATTTGGTCAACCATTTCAGAGATGTGAGATATGGATGGTAACCACCCTAGCAATCATTGCACGTACAACTATAATTCAGGGTGGCAGAGCTATCAAAGACCTTCATATACAGAACCAACATATTTCACTGAACCATATTCTCCATCATATCCACCATCAACCTATGATCTTCATCAAGAATCACAACCATCAGAGGAAAAATGGTTGATTGACATGCTCGAGGCACACAACAAATGGATGGCTGACAAGTTCAATAAATGGGAAGCTGAATTTAATGAAACCTTTCATAGACAAGTAGCAACCATACAGAGACTGACAAAACAAATGAGACCAATAATTGAGAACCAAAACAACATACCTCACGGAATATTTTCAGATGACACTGATGAAGCCGTCGAGTACCAAGCATTTTACGATGACACCTTAATCGAGACAGAGGCTGAGCAGTATCAAGAGTCAGAGGTATCAGTTCAGGAGCCCGATCATGCCGAATCTCAATTTGATCTAGATCATTCTCTGGTCACTGATTGCAACTGTGAGAAACAAGTAGAAGAGCTAACCGAACCATTTATACCAACCATAGAGGATAAAAGCTGACACTTATGGAGCATGCATTATACAGATGAAAGATGAAGAGCTAAACGAGGAATTGTTAAAATACATATGTGAAGAAAAATTGGTGCAAGATGAAGGATAAATGGAAGAGCAAGTGTCTGACCACATTGAAAATCTCATGAATTTAAGAGAAACATCACTGTATTGGGGAGTACACATCGAGGACACCGTCCAGAAGCTTGACAGAATGGAACAACCATTCAAAGTCAAGCACCATACGAGACCTTCTGATTTATTTTCATTTCTTTTGTAGACCACTGGAGCGACAAAGTTTAAGAAGGTGGCACAAGCAATAAATGAGAGAAAATTCTTTTGGACACCTCATCGTTGGAAGAGACACTTTAAAAGAAACTCACATGGGATTGTCTTCAATCAGACGTCCAAAACCACGATGAAACCTCTTTGATGGATGTGTTGGGATTTTATACGGAATTACAGGGCTAGCGCAGCGGAACGTGGAAAATAGAATTTTTCGATTTCAAAAATTTTTCTTGGAACAATTAAATAAACTTATTTATTTAATTAACCAATACTTAAAATCTAAAATTTTAACCCAAGAAATCAAAATTCTATTAATTGTTGATTTACCTCAAATTTTACAATTTAATCATTTTGGTCCTTAAATATCAAATACATATTTAATTGATTCCAAATGAATCCCAAAATAATTTATATATGTCTGATACATGAAAATACAAATTGAAACACAAATCCAAAATTTTTCAGTAATTGCCGAATAGCCCCATAAATTTCCAGGATTTGCAATTTGGTTCTTTTTGGTTCAAAACACATCAAGATCAAATCCAATAAATCCCAAATTTAATATACATCATATATCATCAAATTACATCACATATATGAAATTCCCCAAAATTAGATTAGGTTTAGAACCCTAATATCACAAATTACACCAATTGCACAATTTACACTAAATTGATCAAATTCAACACTTTAATCAATCCAATAATTCATCAAACAACTCTCACCATCATGAAACAACTCAAGAATAATTCTAGGGCTAAGCAACTCTAGAATGGTAACTTTGATTACTAATTAATCTAATAAGCTTATTATTAATTAATCATACATACTAAACACCTTCAAACAAATTTCCAGCACAATAATTCACATAATTATACATTAGAGAAAATTATAAGCTACACAAGTTGAAGCATGGAATCATAGAACCAATTTCTTAGATGAAGAAAATTGGAAATAACTTACAAAACTCCAAGTTTCTAAGCTTTTTCTCCTTTGGTTCTTCACTTTTCTCTCAATTTTAACATAGTGAATATTTATGTAACTTGTCTAAATTAGAAAAAATGAAAACAAAAAATATTTATATGCCATTTTGTGATATTGCCGAGAATATGCACAAGAAAAATAATAAAGATTTTTACTTGTTTCATTTTTATTTGTCCAAATTTACAAAACATAAAAGATAACTATTATCTAATAAAAAGTAAACTTAAATGTGTTCCAATAGTATCATGCAATTTCCAAGCTTTAATAAAGCAAATGATGACTTAAGATATTTGTTACTTTAATTATTTTAATCATATAACATTTATATAATTAAATATTGAATACAAATATCTTAAATATATGTATTATATTTACATTAAATAATCAAAATCATATATCAATCATATATGTTAAATATCACAATTTGATATTTAATTAATGTGTATTTAATAAAATCAATAATTAAATATAAATACACATTAATTTCGGAAATGACAATTAGGTCGCAATTGCATGTATTTTTCGTTTAACCGTTAAACGAGTAATAAATAATCAGTATTATTTATAAAAGTTTCCATAGTGCTCTACGAGTATATTTCATTAGTGAGACTCTCTAGGTTCAGACATATCCGTCACGAAATCAAATTTCATGTCCATAATTCACTCACCAATAAATTATGACGAACACAGATAAACTCTCTGAACCGTACAGGTCGAGGTCACTGCATACGTATAATCCCTCCATCGTAGGTATCCGGATTATTCCAGAGATATAGATACAAACATCAAATCTCTATAGATATAATCACGTCGACGTTTCTATTAGCAATCTGTTAATAACACTTAGGACTGATTTCTACAGTGTACCACGAGTCCATGGATTTAAAAGATTACTAATTCCATATTGAATACATATGCTATGTACACAGAACTGACGGATCTTTTCTTGATACACACAGAATATCCTGAGCATCAGTTCACACCCAACGAACAGGCGAAGGTCTGATCTAAATAGATCGGTGATGTGACTACCATCTAAGTGTGGATGATAACTCATATATCCATAGTGGTATCTCAAGTCAAAAAATCATTATGCTCACTCAACCCGAGAAGATTCTTATTGACTTTGGTGTACCATCCATTAAGAATCTTCAGTGAGCCGTTCAGTGTTTATCCGCTATAAACACCTACATGTCTATACGAGTCTCCAAGACTCATGGTTCATTGGAGGAAGCACCCAATGTCAGTGGAAGATGTATCTAAAAAAATATTGAATAAAAACTAACCATGCTTCTACTTAGTAACCGGGCGTCTTGCCTAGCCAGCAGTGACTATTCGTGTCAAACGGTATGGTTTGAGTTAGTCGGTAAAAGGTTTTTACTTAATAACCGGACGTCTTGCCTCAGTAAGTAGTGATTGTTCGCGTCAAACGATGGAGCTTAACTAGTTTAATAAATCTTTTACTTCATAATCAAACATCTTACCTCAATAAGCAGTGATCGTTTACGTCAAACGGTAAAGGTTGAAAAAAACATTTGCTTATTGTTGTAAATAAACTTTCATTGTCAATAGGTGTGAACTCTAACATAATATTTTAGAACAAAAATACTACTCTTTTTTCAACTAAACTTGTGAATATTGTGGGCACAATGAATTGATTAATACCTTGTTAATTGTATATATGGAGAATGGTAATAGAATATGAGAATTTACTTATTTGGTAATTTAGAAAGAAATAAAACAATTACTAACTTGGATAAGAATTTCACTTTTTAGTTGAATTTTAGTTTGTTTCTTTTAACTTTTGTGTGATTGTATTTAATTGACGTTTGTGGGTATTGTCGCTATAAACCCTCACGAGACTATAACTCGTCCACTAGGGACACCTAGGGGTTTAAGGACTTATTGCATATGCTAAATGCAACTGTGATCCCTACAAAAGTGGCTTAGTTAAATTTAGTTTTAATTGATTATTTCATTTTTTGTTTTGCTCGAGGACTAGCAAAATGTTATGTTTAGGGGTGTGATGAGCGGAAAATATATCAATATTTACTACCCTTTGACCTAATATTTTATTTATTTTCTCAGGTTTTATCAACGTTTTGATGTGTTTTTGTGTGTTTTGTAGATAAATAAAGTTTTGGGGCTCAATAGAATCAACTTGGGGCTAAAACGATGAAATACAGTCAAAAAAGGGAAAAATTGGAAATTCAATGTTCACGCGTCGCGACGTACAAGCTCTCTTCGTCACGACGCGCATCAATTACTATGCTGTCAACACGCGTCATCACCACGTTATCATGTGCATCATCACCACGTCATCATGACGTCAACATAATTATTGATTTGTCGACACGCATCATCATTTGCATCATCATGACGTCAACACAATAATTCAGTCTGCCGACACGCATCATTACTTGCATCATCATCAAGTCAGCGTCGCGATGCAGAGCCAATAATTGAGTTTGTCGTCAGTCGCCTGCCACGTGTTAACATCTCATGCAAAATGCTCGCGAGGCTGAATTTTTCCTATAAATAGAAGCTAATTTCATTTTCCAAATTCACACTTTCCTGAGGTTCCTAATAAGAGATTAAGGATTGTATCTTGTTTGTTTAGTTTTATTTAGTAGTTTAGTAATGTATTTTCATTTTTAGTAGTAGTAATAATAGTTTATTTATTATATCTTTCTTTTATGTTTTATAGTTAATTTCCGCTGGGGGAAGGATGAAACTTTTATTATCATAATTTAGATTAATCTCCCTTAAATTATAATATATATAAATTATCTTAAAACCTGACTTAATTGGATACCGCGTTTGGTCGGTTGGACATAATTAAATTAATTTTAACCTGACTTAATTGGATACATCATTATGGTCAGTTGGAATTAATTAAAACATGACTTAATCAGGATACCACATATATGGTCGTTTGGTAATATAATGCAAATTTATATATTATAATAAGGGAGATTTCTAGATTTGAAATAGTAAAAGTGGATCCCCTAATCCCATCATTTATTTTTAATCTAGGAAGTGATGAAGCAAAATATTCACGAGTTTAATAATTGATTTAATTATATTATGTATGATTGGCTTGTTTATTGAATCCTAACCTTAATGCTTCTTGTTGCATGATCACCAATAAGATTGATGTGGTAAACTTAAAATTAACTTGGAAAAAGGATTTTAGGTTTCGGCCTAAGATTCAATAGCTCACGATCTCACTTTATGGGAGATTTCTTTCTATGATAGACATATACATGTCGGGTGTGGGTAGCCACAATTGGAACTTGATCTTAATGAACTCAGAGTTTCTTAGTTAACATAGACATATAGTTCATTGGATTACTTTGGGTGTTTGCATATGACCATCAGAAGAGGCTTTTGCATATTTTCATGTACCATGTTAACAACTAAAATATTACACATGTATGAGAGAATCAATTCATCATTAGAATAATATTTTGTGGATTCACAACCCTAGATGTTTTTTTTCTTTATTATTAATTTCCTTTGTTTTATATTTTTATTTATTTATTTAGAAAATCTGCATTCAACCAACCAATCAAGCAATCATTCCATTCTCACCTCAATTAGATACATGTAAACATTTAGCATCAATAATTAAAAACAACCGTGGAAATTAAGTTCTCGTGGGATCAATATTTTTTACTACTTGAGCAATATGTGCTCTTCTGTTACGTGTGTGTTTTCCATCGGTCACCGGCGATATAAAATTCATAAGAATCAGAGTTCGTATGAGAAAGTTATGCCCCAAATACTATAGGCTGTCCGGAGTGGAATATTATACAGTTTTGTTTCAGAATTTCAGGGAATTTTATGAATTTAATATCACCGGAAAGCTGAGAGCGAGACTAAAATTTCTGCGTTGAATATTTTTCCAAATTCAAACCAGAAATAGGTTGAAAACTGAGGTAAAAAATCTAGATGAATAATGCTTAAGGATGAATCTAGAGATTTCTCCAATTCCCTCAATTTTGGAAGATGAAGGAAACAAAAAGAAATGACGAACCACAAATTTCTTTAGCGAAGTGAAGTAAGGCTAGCAAGACTTCAAAATTGTGAGTGGACACTTTTCTTTTAAGTCGACTTTCATTATTGTTCATACCAGACTTACTTTTCTTTTTTAGGGTTAGCCAAGTTCACTATCAGTTATATTTTGTTTAGCATGTTTTGAGAAATGGTTTTGAAAAGAAATGTTTTCAAAGAATGAGTTTTATGTTTTCGAGGCATGGGGGAAAAACCCACCTCAGTGTGTAACTTGATTCAGATATGGATTTGACGGAGAGCACATGTGCACATGTAGAGGACTGGGGGGATGGTCATATGTAACGCCCCCAGATCCTAGTTCGGGACTAGGGATGACAGATGCCCCTAGATCCTAGATTTAAAGCTTGGAGGTAGCATAGATCCGCACTCCCAGTTCTATTTCAGTGGCTTGGGGGACGATGATATGTAACGCCCCAAGACCACTAATTTCAGGGACATGTAGTGGCATGCATATGGGACGACGATACTAAAGCCTCACTGTCATGTATTTGCACTCCTAGCTTTAGTTAGGCGTATGAGGGGACGGCAATACATAACGCCCCCATATGTCGGGATTTCAAAGACGGCGAACAGGTTTTTAGAAAATAGTTTTCAGAGATCAGTTTGCAGATACAGATTTCAGAAATAGTTTTCAGAGAAATGTTTTCCAGAAAGTAAAGTTTTCAGAAACAACAGCTTTATATCACACTTTCAGAAAAGATTTTTCACAAAGGTTTCTAGTAAGAGAACTGTTTTCAGCGAGAAAAATTTTCAAGAAAAGATCCGATTTGAATTTTAAAGCATGAGTTTTCATAAATTATTTTAGCTTTCATTTTTAAAATCGTCCACTCACTTAGATATTCAATCAGTCTAACCCCCCCCCCCCCCACTCCCAGTTTCTTTGTTTTGCAGGTATTTTCGGAGGACGAGCTCGAGGGGATGGATACTGATGGCAGTCACTAGTGTGTTTCGGTCCACCAGGTCATGTAAAAAAATAGTTCAGTCAATTCAATTATAGTCCAGTTTCAGATATTTTGTGTAACGACCGATAGTTTTTACTACTGCATATAATGGTACTGTTATGTACGGGATGAAGGCACATAAAATAAATTATGTTGAGACTCAAATATACTTATGGAATGACTTTGGGGACAATCAGTAAATCCCTCGAAGTCCCGGGACGGGACTGTACAATGTTCCCATTTAGACAACCTGTGGTATTTGGGACTAACGTTTTCATACGAAGTTTGATTTTTATGAACTATATATCGTCGGAAAGCTAAGATCGAGACCTACAACTTCCACGTTGAAAGGTTTTCCAAATTTGGACTAGAAATAGGTTAAAAATACAAGTCAAAATCCGGATGAATAGTGATTTCGGGGTCAAATGGAAAATTCTAAAACTTTCTACACTTTTCTCAATTTTTCTAGATATCAAATAAGCCCAAGTATAAAAAGGGGCTACTATTTACCTTTTTAAAAAATGAAAATGAAAAAGAAAAAAAAAAGGAGATGTAGTGAGAGAATGAGAGAAAGAGAAAATAGAAGAAAAAGAAGAAGAATAGAAGGAAAAAAAGAAAAGAGAGAAGGAAGAAGAAGAAGAAGCAAATGAGAAAAGATGAGCATCAATGGAGGCGTAAAGTATGAATAAAAATTAAGAAAATGAAGGTAAGAAAACTTGACCCAAATCTTGACATTTTTAATTTTGGAAGTATAAAGGTAGATTAGAGATGATGGCATGTTAGGGGTTCTATATTGATGGTTTATAAGTAAAGAAATGAGTTATGGAGTTAAGTGTTTGAGTTTGAAAAGTTTAAAGTTTGTTTTAAGAATAATGGATTTGTGATTAAATGAGTAGTTAATGATGATAACATGGTAGTTTAGTATGTGTGGAGTTGATGTAATTTGATGTTTTGTGTATTGGTTTTTAGTATGGAAGTGTTGGTATGGAGGGGATTTTGATGTTTTGAGCTTTGGATGAACTTGAAGAAGCAAAACAGAATCATGGAAACCCAGGTCGCGTCGCGACGCTGAAGGACTTTGTGTTGCGACGCAAGAGGAAAATGACGACATGCTTCTGGACGCTGCGCATCGCGATGCGCAAGGGTTTGCATCACGACGCGAGGCACAGAATTTCCCAGAATCAGTTTTAAACCCCCAGTTCTGCCCTAGCTTGTTAAAGACCACCCTTAGAGTCTCATATCAGTTTGTAAACATATCCTATATCAAATTATGATCATCATAAGCCTCGTGTATATAATATATGGATGTATCTTTAAGCATTGTGAAGTATCGAGGATTATTTGACTACGTTGATGTTAATCAAGTTCCTAATCTTAGATTATCCATAGGAATCGCAACTTTCTTCGATAAAGAATAGAGTACCAGCCAGATTCCAAAACTATGGGTGGACATTCTTCTTTTAAACTAATTTTTATTTCGTTTCAGACTTACATCTTACGCTTTAGGGCGTTAGAAGATTTTCTTTACATTTATTTTCATATAAAGTTATGTTTGACAAAGTAAAAGTTTTTCAGAAAACTTTGTGTACATTTTTGAGACTCAAAGTATGATTTTTATGTTTTTCGGGGCATGAGGGAAAAAAAACCCACCTGTAGGCACTGAATTTTTGCATGTAAGTCCCGATGATGAGTCTCACATGGAGACACTACCTCTTTAAATTGTGGAAGTCGCGGGAAACGGACGTCGGAAGGGAAGAGTCAGAAATTGACATCTTATTGGATTTAATTCGCTTGTTTAGCTACGGGTTTGCTTGTTGGACCTCTGTTTTAAAACAAATCCCTAGCCCAAAACCAAAGCCACACGCCCACCTAGCCCAAGCCCATTAAATCACATCCAATAATAATTAAAACATTTAAAACACATGTCAAAAATTAAATTAAATCAAACTAAATTAAATCAAATCAAATTAAATCAAAACAAATCTCATTCCTAAATTAAAAAAATCAAATTAAATCACATAAATCACATTCCTAATTAAATTAAATCACATGCCTAAACTAAATGAAATCAAATCAAATCCCAATAATCATCTTCCTAACTAAAACAAATTACCTCCCTAATTAAAAGATCTTTCCTTATCACACACTAATTAAAAATATCTCCCATAATTACAAAAATCATTTCCATTTTCAAACAAGATAAACCCCAACTATTTGCCTATAAAAAAAAAACCTTAACTCAACCTTAGGGAGGCTGGCTCATTCTCACGAAATCACAAACAAGAAAACCTTAATCCTCACGCCACTCCATCTCTCTCAACCGATTAAAACCCTAAAGCACCAGCCATTCACGTCAAACACACAAAAAAGCCATTCACATCAACACCAAACAAAAACCGTGAGCAACAAACCAAACAAAGCACCAAATAAGCCCCAGCCTCTCACCAGACTCTACACGTACCAATACCTCTCGGCTATACTATCACATAACAGCCCTAACAGCCCTCCATTCGCAAAACTTGCCCTTCTCTCTCCTCTCGGCCAACTCATAGCCACACACAATCACACACATACCCATCACCAACAACAAACACAGCCCGCAAACTGCCAAGACATATTCACGCTGCTCGCACCCCACACTCACAAGAACTTCGCTCGGTTCTCTCTCATATTCACTTGGCTTCACACAAAAAATAGATAAAAACCCTAAGCGACCAAGGCCCTAGCTTCTTTTCGCCTCTCTCTCTCTGAACCAAGCCGAGAACAAACCCTTCAAGCAGCCCTTCAAACTGACCCCACGTCCCACATCGACCCAAATACAACAACAGCCATTCAGCCCCCTCCACTAATGCATGAACAACAGCCTCTCTAGACCCTACCAATGCATCACCTCACCAACCGACTAAACAGGCTAAACAAATGACCCATGCGCACGTGAAACTCCCCCAAAACAGTGAGAAATACACCCCAAAACAATCCCAAATCAGTCCCCGAAACAGTCCCAAAAATCATCCCAAAACAGCCCCAAGATCACTCTAAACAGTAAGACACAATTGCAATAGAAAAATAGCGAGAAAACGAGGAAACAGCAGCCCAAAACAGTGAGGCGACGAAGGAAAACATTAAACCAGTTAACCGGAAAATTTGCGGTGCATTAACCCTTTCGAAGGCCGCGTAACGCACTTCCAAGAGGCGACTTAAAAGGTAAGACCTGAGGGCACCATTTGTTATATTTTATTTTGTCGTCCTGGAAACGGCATGCTCGGTTGGACGTGGAATATGTCCAACCGGGTATGCGAAGTCCTACATTGAAAACGGCCAAATTCTTTGGTCACATATTTATTTATGTTCCCGCATTTATTTATTTAATATGTTCATGAGATTGTATGCTTGCCGTTATTTCGACTTACTTTTATGCATGCAAACTTAGATATATGTTATATGCAAACTTAGATATAGGTTGTATGCGAACTTAGATGTAGATTATTGTTGCGTAGATTTGGTTAGATTAATGCACAAATCCATTCATTACAAGTGGCATAAGTAAGGGACCATTCCGAACCCAATGGTTTGAGGTCTTCCCTTGCGAAGGGTGAGTGCGGCCTTAAATCATTTTCCCAGTTCACACTGGGTGGCGACTCCATTTTATTTCCCCAGTTTAGTTCCCCTGCGGGCTACTCCGTACTCCCAACTGGGCCGCGAGCCTAGAACAGCGTCGCCGATTTTTGTGTCCTACAGTCTGGCGACTTCACTGGGGATAGAGAATTGGCCCCAAAATAATGTCTTGTAATGTTTGTGATTTGTACTTTAGTTAACCATATCTACAGTGGGTTGATGGGGTTTAATCAAAGGCATTATTAGAGCTTGGTAATGGTTTGGTGTCTTCATTCATTCACTACCTTTCTATAAGGAAAAGTTGTGAAGGCACCTAGATAATCATTCACTCGAAGCTTACTGTGATAGACTAATTTGGAGGACTTGTTGTTTATTCCTATCACCAAGGCGATAAGAGCCTAAGAGGCTTGAGTATTTAAGAGAGTTCGCTCCACCCTTCCTCTGGGGAATCTACAATAGGAAATCCATTTGACAGTCAGTCATGCATCATAACTCATTGGCACATACCTAAAGGTATAAAAAAGGTGCGCTCACTTGGTCGCTTGAACCATTGAGTGGGGAGTCCTAGTTGTGGGCAATCCTTCGCCAGCGGGAGCCTTTGTCTATAACCTTATAAACCCACATATGAACTGTAGTTGTAGGTCCAATAGAAACTATTCTGTTATGCTTAGGACCGTTGTCATTTGGATTCAGTTGGACTTTTTGTCATGAGGTATGGGCTTGTTGGGCCATTTAAACTGGGACGAGTCCGTGTTTTGCGGCAATTGGGCCAAAAGCTTCTAAAATGCCAATGGGCCATCCTGTGTTTGGGTCCCTTATCATTTGAAGTTATTTAGCCATGTTATCGCAAATGTGTAAACCTGTTGGGCCTTTTCAACTGCGACAAGTTCGCACCTTGCAATAATGTGATTGAATGCTTTAAAATGATAATGGGCCGACTTATACATTCCATGCATCACACGCATTTCATGCATCTCATGCATACACGCATCATGTTAACCCTTGTATCTTAAAAGCCATCATAGATATCCGTTGGGTTAGGGATAAAAGAAGACTCGTCAAGAAGAGTTTAGCAAACATGGATGTCAGGGAAAAAGGAAACGAGAGAAACAGAAAATTTTACGGCAAGGATAAAAAGACCATTGGGGGGCCTCAAAAAAAAGAAAAAAAATGTTTGTTTAGTCCCTAATAGTTAGGCATAAGTCTGGTGATGACATTATTTGCTTTGGGGTGAAACCTTAGAAACGATAAGTGCGAGATGTACTCTCGTCTGATATTTTGAGTAGTTGGTCTCGGCTAGACTCACGAGCACTTAATTACGGGATCTTAGCAGTGGAAGCCTGAGTGGTCAGCAAGATGACTAGTTGAAGAGATGGCGGATCAGTGAATGACTGTTTGCCTGGATGTCCATCCTAGTTTACTTATGCTACGATATATGATATGGTTCGAAACGAAGAAAAGTCTCTGAAAAGAAAAAAAAAAAAAAAAGACCACATATAACCGATAAGCGTGAAGCTACCCATGGGCGAGTATTAGGACCACCATGAGGAGAAATGCTACCTTAAGGGTAGGGTGTGTCGGAAAAAGAGAAGAAAGAAAAAAAAAAAGTTCAAAAGAAAAAAAAAAAACCATATCATGTTGAGTACGAAGAAGTAATCACAGAGTATGATCAAGACATCTAGGTTGGTTAGACCCACCGATCCAATTCTCCAAGACAAATCATCGAGTTGGCTTACTTAAGAATTAAGCTGCGAGAAAGCCTTGGCACACACACACACTAGGAGTCTAGTTCAGATCACGCACTCAAACGGTCAGATTTGAGTATATTAAGTACTTTGATGGTTCTTTGGTTACGAAGCGAAGCATCCGTTGAGGACGAAAATATGTTTAGCTATCAGGACTATCTCGTGAGAGGTAATACAGCATGTGATATGCGACATCACATCAGAATCAATCTTGAAAATGGAGCATGGGGCAAGGCCCACATCAGTATCAATCTGTGGGCGAAGCCCACATCAGTATCAGTCTGGGGCGAGGCCCACATCAGTATCAGTTTGGGGGCGAGGCCCACATCAGTATTAGTTTGGGGGCGAGGCCCACATCAGTATCAATCTGGGGGCGAGGTCCACATCAGTATCGGTTTGGGGGCGAGGCCCACATCAGTATCAGTCTGAGGGCAAGACCCACATCGGTATCAGTCTGGGGGCGAGGCCCACATCAGTATCAGTTCTAGGGCGAGGCCCACATCAGTATCGGTTTGGGGGCGAGGCCCGCATTCGTATCAGTCTGAGGGCGAGGCCCACATCGGTATCAGTCTGGGGGCGAGGCCCATATTAGTATCAGTCTGGGGCGATGCCCACATCAGTATCAGTTTGGGGGCGAGGCCCGCATCAGTATCAGTCTGGGGCGAGGCCCACATCGGTATCAGTCTGGGGGCGAGGCCCCCATCAGTATTAGTCTAGGGCGAGGCCCATATCAGTATCAGTTTGGGGGCGAGGCCCGCATCAGTATCAGTCTGGGGCGAGGCCCCACATCTTTATCAGTTTGGGGGCGAGGCCCACATCAGTATCAGTTTTGGGATGAGTCCCAAGGTTGAGGCCCACATCAGCATCAGTATCAGGTTTGGGGATGAGTCCCAGGGTCGAGGCCCAGATCATCAGCAGTTTTGGAACGTCACATCACATGATCTACTTTAGCCAAGTGCAAGCAACGAAGAGCAAAAAGCTAAATCGAGTCTGGGGGCGACTAGTCAACCACCCCACGAATAAGGCATTTATCGAGAACTTGAGCAATGAGACTAAAGGAAACTGAGCAATCACCAAAACAGAATCGACAGAAAGGAACTATGAGCAGTCTTAGGGGGCGACCAAAGACATTTGCAGGAAAATGGCACTTCGAAAATGGAGCATGGTTCGGAAATGGACCACTATCACATCAGACACCGAAAATGGCACTCCGAAAATGGAGCACGGTTCGGAAATGGACCACTATCACATCAGACGCCGAAAATGGCACTCCGAAAATGGAGCACGGTTCGGAAATGGACCAAGGAAGGCCTAACCCATCGAAATAGGAAACATATCCATGCATACATGCATACATATTACATACATGCAATTTTTATTTTGTATTCGCAGGTTTGTAGCGGCAAAGACCATCTCATCAAGTAACGGTTCAAAAATGAGCCACATGCACACACAACAGATGCCGAAAATGGCGCTCCAAAATGGAGCACACACAACAGATGCCGAAAATAGTGCTCCAAAAATGGAGCACACAACAGATGCCGAAAATGGCGCTCCAAAATGGAGCACACACAACAGATGCCGAAAATGGCGCTCTAAAATGGAGCACACACAACAGATGACGACGAAAATGGAGTTACCAAAATAGAAAAAAAAAAGAGCACACACAACAGATGCCGCGAAAATGGCGCTCCAAAATGGAGCACACACAACAGATGCCGAAAATGGCGCTCAAAATGGAGCACACACAACAGATGCCGAAAATGCGCTCTAAAATAGGGCACACACGACAGATGCCGGAAAATGGGGGGCTCCAAAATGGAGCACACACGACAGATGCCGAAAATGGCGCTCCAAATGAAGAGCACACCACAACAGATGCCGAAAATAGCGCTCCAAAAATGGAGCATACACATAGATGCCGAAAATGGCACTCCAAAAATGGAGCACACACAACAGATGCCGAAAATGGCGCTCCAAAAATGGAGCACAATTCAAAAATTGACCACCAGATCAGTTCGCACAGCTCAGCAGGCAAGCAGGCAAGTTCGGTGGCAGCTGGCGAGCCAGGTAAGTAAAAATGCATTGCATAACTTTGATAGGATTGTCATTGTCACACACTGCACAAGTCCCATCAAAGTGGGGTCGATGTAGGCACTACATTTTTTACATGTAAGTCCCAAAGATGAGTCTCACATAGAGACACTACCCTTTAAATTAAATTGTGGAAGTCGCGGGAAACGGACGTCGGAAGGGAAGAGTCAGAAATTGACATCTTATTGGATTTAATTCGCTTGTTTAGCTTCGGGTTTGCTTGTTGGACCTCTGTTTTAAAACAAATCCCTAGCCCAAAACCAAAGCCGCACGCCCACCTAGCCCAAGCCCATTAAATCACATCCAATAATAATTAAAACATTTAAAACACATGTCAAAAATTAAATTAAATCAAATTAAATTAAATCAAATCAAATTAAATCAAAACAAATCTCATTCTAAATTAAATAAATCAAATCAAATCTCATAAATCACATTCCTAATTAAATTAAATCACATGCCTAAACTAAATGAAATGAAATCAAATCCCAATAATCATCTTCCTAACTAAAACAAATTACCTATCTAATTAAAAGATATTTCCTTATCACACAATAATTAAAAATATCTCCCATAATTACACAAATCCTTTCCCTTTTCAAACAAGGTAAACCCCAACTATTTGCCTATAAAAATAAACCTTAACTCAACCTTAGGGAGGCTGGCTCATTCTCACGAAATCACAAACAAGAAACCCTAATCCTCATGCCACTTCATCTCTCTCAACCGATTAAACCCATTAAAACCTAAAGCCAAACCAACCAGCCATTCACGTCAACACCAAACAAAAACCGTGAGCAACAAACCAAACAAAGCACCAAATAAGCCCCAGCCTCTCACCAGACTCCACACGTACCCAACTTCTCGGCTATACTATCGCATAACAGCCCTAACAGTCCTCCATTCGCAAAATCCTGCCCTTCTCTCTCCTTTCGGCCAACTCATAGCCAAGCACAATCACACACATACCCCTCGCCAACAACAAACACAGCCCGCAAACTGCCAAGACACAAAACAGACAAAAACTGCACTCGGTTTCTCTCACATTCACTCGGCTTCACACACAAAACAGACAAAAACCCTAAGCGACCAAGGCCCTAGCTTTTTTCGCCTCTCTCTCCCTGAACCAAGCCGAGAACAAACCCTTCAAGTAGCCCTTCAAACCGACCCTCACATCCCACATCGATCCAAATACAACAACAGCCATTCAGCCCCCTCCACTAACGCATGAACAACAGCCCCTCTAGACCCCACTAATGCATCACCTCACCAACTAACTAAACAGGCTAAACAAAGGACCCATGCGCACGTGAAACTCCCCCAAAATAGTGAGAAATACACCCCAAAATAGTCCCAAATCAGTTCCCGAAACAGTCCCAAAAATCATCCCAAAACAGCCCCAAGATCACTCAAAACAATAAGCCACAATTGCAGTAGAAAAACAGTGAGAAAATGAGGAGGAAACAGTAGCCCAAAACAGCGAAGCGACGAAGGAAAACATTGAACCAGTGAACCAGAAAAGTTGCAGAGCATTAACCCTTCGGACGGCCACGTAACGCACTTCCAAGAGGCGACTTAAAAGGTAAGACTTGAGGGCACCCTTTGTATATTATTTTTTTTTTTGTCGTCCTAGAAACGGCATGCTCGGTTGGATGTGGAATACGTCCAAACGGGTATGCGAAGTCCTACATTGAAAACGGCCAAATTCTTTGGTCACATATTTATTTATGTTCCCGCATTTATTTATTTAATATGTTCATGAGATTGTATGTTTGCCGTTATTTCGACTTACTTTTATGCATGCAAACTTAGATATAGGTTATATGCAAACTTAGATATAGGTTGTATGCGAACTTAGATGTAGGTTATTGTTGCGTAGATTTGGTTAGATTATTGCAAAAATCCATTCATTACAAGTGGCATAAGTAAATGACCATTCTGAACCGAACGGTTTGAGGTCTTCCCTTGCGAAGGGTGAGTGCGGCCTTAAATAATTTCCCAGTTCACACTGGGTGGCGACTCCATTTTATTTTCTCCAGTTAGTTCCCCCGCGGGCTACTCTGTACTCCCAACTGGGCCGCGAGCCTGGAACAGCGTCGCCAATTTCTGGTCCTACACCACCCTAGTGTGCAACTTGATACAATTTGGAATTGACAGACAGAGACATGTGCATATATAGAGGACTGAGGGGACGGCGATACGTAACACCCTCATATCCTAGAGCATGGATAGGGGACGGCAATACGTAACGCCCCTAGACCCTAGATTCGGAGCTTGGGTGGTAGCATAGATCCGCACCCCCGGTTATAGTTTTGTGGCTTTGGGGACGACGATACGTAACGCCCCAAGACCACTAGTTTCAGAGACAGTAGTGGCATGCTTTGGGGGACGGTGATACATAACGCCCCAAAGTCATGGATTTGCACTGCTGGCTACAGTTAGGCGTATGGGGGGACGTCGATACTTGACGCCCTCATATGTCAAGGTTTTTCAGATACATAGCAGTTCACAGTGATCAGATTTTTAGTAGAGAGTTTTTCAGAAAATCAGATTTTGAAATAGTTTTCAGAAACCAGAATTTCAACTCACTTAGATCGTATGACGATCTAACCCCCCACTCCCAGTTTTCTTTGGTTGCAGGTTTTTCTTGGAGGACGAGCTCAGGAGGATGGATACTGATGCAGTCACTAGGTATGGAGTCCACCAATATGAGTCAGAGAATGAGTGAAAGTCCAGTCATAGTCAAGTATGAGTCTTGTATCAGTTTTTGTTGAGTCATTGTAAAAATAATTATTACTATGTACAATAGTTAATATTGAGTTTGTTTTCAGTGTTTTCGAGTTGGGCTACGGTCCCATACAAAATATAGTCAAATAAAGAAAAGGTGATAGCATCTGTTATGGTTAGTTAGTCAGAGGCTTATAGGGTTAGTACTGTTATCCCCTGCCGGTGACATCTCCCGGATTGGGGATGTTACAAAGATACTATTAGAGAATGGTCTAGGGATTCAGTGACTGCAGTGGGTATAGTATAGGGGTCTTGTATACTTAGTATGTTGGGGATAATAGTATGCGGGTCACTACCTCTCCAGTATCCGATCCTCGAGTATGTCCTTAAAATTCCCAGACAGGTTGGTAAGTATTCCCGAGTTATCTAAACCATTTTCCTTGCTCTAGTTAAGAAACATGTCGAAATCATCCGAGATTACTCCCCGAAGCTCAGTACAAGTAAGAAAACCAGATAGTAAGGTCCCATAGAAAGTTATCTAAGAAAGTAAAAGAGAAAGAGAAAAGTTAGAAAAAAAGTACGGAAAAGTGTAAGGATGCTTAAGTAACCAAAAATAAGAAAGAAAAAGATATAGAATCAGATCAGTAAGAAAGTACAATAACCCATAGCAGTAAAAGAGAATAGAGAAAGCCCCAGCAAGTATTAGAGTTGCCCAGTAGAAGTAAGATTACTTTCCTCTTTAGGAAATTCTTCCAAATGAATCCAATAGCCTTCGAGATCTTCTTATAGATTGTGAGTTCCCCGAGTAACGAAGAATAGCCAGAGAGATAACAGAAGTAAGAAACCCAGATTAGTCTTGAGGGCCCCAATGGACCTAGATGCCAAAAAAGATTTAGAGAACTCCAGATCCTCAAACCCAGATCCAGACCCACAAAAAGGAAACGGAAATGGTTAGTTACCTTACCCCTAAGTAATCTAAAGGAGACAAGACCTTAAGATATCAAGTTTTCAAGTCCTCAGTAATGTCAGTTAAGCAAGATGTCCTGACAGAGCCTACCCATACCTACCTTACATGAGAAATAGACTCTATCAGGATAAGAATGTCAGAACCCATCGAAACATAAGATGTTAGTCCTAGCCCCTACCAGTTTAGATATAGGCTACTATAAGAAGCCAATGACAGATCATCATCAGAAATGGAAGCATTCAAAAGATAGATCACCCAAAAAAAGATTAATGAAGTTTCGAGGATATAAATAAGAGGACCTAGTGTAGCCCAAAGAACTAGACAAGTCAGCACAAAGTTTGCAGTAACAATAGAAGTCCACAGGAATATATTAAACTTAGTATAACCTACAAATCAGCCCAAAGTCAGTAGAAATCTGTGGGAATATAAAGGGATAGACCCGTGAGGTTGGAGAAATTTAGAAGTGACAAGAGCAGCAGTATGGATCATAGAATAGAGTGCTATAGCTGAAATTTACAACAAGAACAGAGAACAAAGATCTAGGAAGCGGTTAGAAGAGCGAAACATCACTAACTCCAGTAGCAAGGTATAGAGCGACGAATGATATGATGTGGAGACAGTAAAAAGTAAATAGGAGTGTCAAGAGGATTCAGTACGTATAGTGACATAAGAAATGAAGTTTGGAGACAGCAAGAGAGTGAAGACCCCAGAGCAATCGATAGTGAATAAGGGACCTAAGACGTGGAGTGGAGTAGTCGACCAGGTCCCTATAGAACAAATGACAACCCTCTCTTCCAGAAACCTCAATTCTAAAAAGCGTACAAATATTAATCAGATTATCACAGAGCCTAAGTGTAAAGCAAAAATGCATAACCATAGACCCTTAGAGAATGTATATATTCCTCTTTCAGCTTAGAGCCCAGTAAAGAGAAGAACCAGAAGAGCAGAGTAATGGACAGAATAAGATAAGTCGTGAGATGACAACATTTTACATGAGCTAGAATAATTTGAAGTCACAATAAATTAAGTTAGTCTAGAGGCCATCATTAAATTAAGGAGCCTTTAAAAATGTATAGACTTAGAAATACCAAGAAATCAAGGGGAACGATTCTTAGGATTAAAGTGAATAACTTATCAAGGGACCCACGGTAATGAGAAGGAGAAATTAGGTAAAGAATAGCACTCGAATCCAAGGTTTAATAAGAAAATGCCTTAAGCAATCAAAGATGAGGGAGTTTCCAGGGAAATAAAGATATAAGGAATTCAAGGAACTAAGATGAGAAGGAAAAGACTAGATGAAAAGTAATACCTGAACTGGAGATTTAGTAAAAGATGTCCTAGATATTCGAGGTTGAAAGAGAATTTTCAGGAGAATAGAGATGTAAGAAGTTCAAGGAACTGAGATAAGAAAGAAACTTACGCAGCATGGTAAGCTTATTAAGGAGGAATAACAAGAGAGTATAGTGGTACCCAGGAAGTAATAACTTTATAAGGCTAAACAACAAAGAAAAAGATAGGAAAAAGTACAAAGATAGTACGAGGAAGTTCTTAGAAAGCACGACCTTATAAGGACTCGCAGAAGGGGGCAGTGAGTGCAATAGTCGAAGGTAATCAGAAGTAAAGTTGGAAGAGACAACCAGACAGTTTTAGTAGTCATACCTTAGTGTGAGGAAAGTTATCAGGCGTGTATACAATGAGGGATTTATCCAAATACCTATGACAGAATGATTATACGTATGCGAAGAGATCTCAACTTGTATGGTTCAACGAGAATATCTGTGGTCATCATAATTTGTGAGTGGGTAAATTATGGACACGAGATTTGATTCCGTGACAGATACCTGAACTTAGAGAGTCTCACATAATCAAAAATACTAAAGAGCACTAGGGCGACTTAAAACGAATAATATTGATCATTCGAAAATTATTTAACAGTTAAACGAAAATTACACATGCGGGGTATTTGGTAATTTCCTAAATTAATATGTATGTGTATTAGATACATAATTTGATTAGATACGTATTAATTAATTATCAAATAATTTTTGGAATATATGTCAACTTTGAATGTATTTTTAACATTTATTGTAAATGTAGAAATACATTATACATTTGATTAAATGGATTAATTAATTAAAGTGTTAATTAATTAATTTATTAAATAAATGTATTGGGAAACATTAAGTATATTTTTCACATGTATTAGACATGTGTTGTATACTTTTGTTGACATGTGTAATTGTTGGAAGAATTAGTGGGTTGAGATATTTGTTTTTATTAATCAAAATTATTTTTGTTAAATAAAAATGAATTTTCTCTCTCCCACTACTACAAAAATTCGGTCAACATGGGGAATTGGTACTATTCCCATTTCTTCAACAACAACCTAAAGAAAGAAAAACTAAAGAGAGAAAGAAAAATTTGGAGATCAAAAAATCAAGCAAAAAAGGCTTAAAGGTTTTGAAGTTTAAGGTAAGTTTATCAATCTTTCATCTTGGAAATTGTTTCATTTTGATTTTTGATAATACATGTGATGTATTTTATTTTTTCCATCTCTTGAATTTGGGTTTTGGTTGTTGGACGCTTGTTGGGAAATTTAATTACATGTGTGATTATTCTTTGAACTTAATAATTATTATTTGAGTTCAATTTGATTTAGGAAATTAAAGTTGCAATTCTAGAATTTCTATGCCATTTTATAGAAACCTAGAATTGTTCTTGGGTGTTTTTGAATGTGGTGAGACTTTAAGAATGTTGAATTGATTATTGTAATGCTGCTAGATTGAAAGTCAATTTGATGGAAATTGATTAATTGAAATTTCTAGGGTTCATGTATAATCCTAAATTGGAAATTTTCATTTTATGGATTCAATGGGCATATTGGATGTATATTAATCATTTTGTAGTGTTTTGGAAACACTTAAATGTGTAATTGACACTTTGGGACTAAAATGAGTAAAATCCAAAAAGTTCCGAAAACACATGCTTTCTTAGATAGGATCTAAATAATTTGTTTGATAGTTTAGCGGAAAATTCCCTTTAATAAGGCTTTAAAGAAAATTATTTTGTGTGTGCTTTTCCCTTGGTCCGCCTTGTCGGTACGGATGCGAATGTTTTCCTAATGTTGTAGCTGTATCATGCCAAAACTGTGTAGTTATGGCTGATGGTAGTTCATTTGCGCCGATAGAACTTATATGATAAGAGGTAAATTCAAGTGAAAATGAAATCCTGAACGTGCCAAAGCTGTCAGGACTACATCGGTAACTTGATTTTGTCAATGACAAGTTAAGCCTTGAAACGCCATCTGTGAACGTGCCAAAGTTGTCACAACGAAAAACTTGGTTGTCTACCTAATGAATATACGTCGGCAAGAACGTACCAAAGTAGTGAGCCGAAATATATTTATGGGATCTACTTCTGCTGTTGAATTTAATTTGATTTATAATTGATTTCTGTTTGGGGATTACAATATTGCAGTATTGCATGATTCAGTGGGAGGGCATCATTTAAATTAAAAATCTATGATTTATTTAATGTTATTTTTGATATTGTATGAAATTGTATTATCTGCTAATTTTTCTTTCGCTATCTATATGATAGAATTGCGATAGCCAGCTCTTCGTCTTCCAATCCTTTAGCTCGTATGCTAGATACGAACAAGCTAATTGGGCCCGAAAATTTTGCTGACTGGGAAATAGATTTGAGGATTGTCCTCGAATCCGAGAGATTATGGTATGTGTTGGATGGACCGGTTCCTCTAGCTATACCACCCGAGTCAACAACCGAGGAGGATATAACCTTCCAAAAATGTAAGGATGATGATCTAAAAGTTAAATCATACATCCTCGGATCGTTGACTTCGAAGTTGAAGAGGCAATATATTGATATGCCTAATTCATATAGCATAATCTCTCAGCTTATGGAGCTATTTATGAATTAAAAGCATATTATTGTTCATAGAGTGGCGGTGGAACTGTTTCACTCAAGACTGGATGAGGGTCAACCAGTCAGTCTACATGTGCTTCATATGATTGATTTGATCGATCAATTGAGGCGATATGACTTTCCACTCAATGAAACTCTTGGGTGTAGTTTGATACTAGGCTCACTCCCGAGCACATTTCGCCAGTTTGTGCTGAATTGTAATATCCATGGAATTCGTTTTTATTACAATGAGTTGCATATGATGCTGCTCACTGCTGAGAATGATCTTAAGAATGGAGTGCCGACTCATTTTCTCAAACCTACTTCTCTTTATGTCGCTTCTTAAAAGAAGGGCAAAGGAAAGAAGAAGAAAGACAAGAAGATCGCTCTTCAAAACTTCTTGATGAATGTATTATCTACCCTATTTCCGATAGTAAGTGGGTAAGTCCTACACAAGTTGTACTTAAAAGTCTGGAATAACTGTCGTAGAAAATGATAAAGGAGAATTAATTCCAACTCACATCCCATGTAGTTGGTGTATGTGCATTGATTATAGAAAACTAAATGACGCAACTAGAAAATATAATTTTCCTTTACCATTTCTTGACCAAATTTTGGAAAGAGTAGCAGGAAATCCATATTATTATTTTCTTGATGGTTATTCGGATTATTATCAAATTCTCATTGCTTTATAAGACCAGGAAAAAATCATATTTACATGTCTCTTTGGAACATTTGCATTTAGGAAAATGCCTTTTAGATTTTGTAATGCACCAGCAACATTCCAACGATGCATGTTAAGCATATTTAGTGACATGGTTAAACATTGTTTAGAGGTCTTTATGGATGATATAACTATTTTTGGGAATCCATTTGATAATTGCTTGAATAATTTGGAAAATATTTTGAAAAGGTGTGAAGAAAATTGACTTATGTTAAAACTGAGAAAAATGTCATTTAATGACTAATTCAGGAATCGTTTTGGGTCACATTGTGTCATCTAAAGGTATTAAGGATGACAAGGCAAAAATAAAGGTAATCTTTAAATTGCCACCACAAAAAAAGTCAAGGAAATCTGTTCTTTCTTAGGATGTACAAGATTTTATAAGAGGTTCATAAAAAACTTTAGTACCATATCCAGACCCTTTTGTAACCTCCCATTAAAAGATGCAACATTTGAATGGATAAAAGAATATTAAAAATCATTAGTCTTTTGACTTCTGCTCCTATCATGCAATCCTCTGATTGGTTTATGCCTTTTGAGCTAATAAGTGATGCCAGTGATTATGCAGTTAGCGCAGTGTTAGGACAAAGAAATGAAGATAAGCCGCATGTAATTTATTACGCAAGTAGAACTTTAAACAGTGCACAAATGAATTACACTACCATAAAAAAGAACTATTTGCTGTAATATTTATATTGGATAAATTTCGATCATATTTAATTGGTTCTTCAACCGTTGCTTATTCTGATCATGCTGGTATTAGATATTTGATGTCTAAACAAGATGCAAAGCCAAGATTACTACGATGGATTTGTTGCTTCAAGAATTCAATCTCACCATCAAGGACAAGAAACGAGCAGAGAATGTGGTTACAGATCATTTATCGAGACTCACAAATGAGTCATCAATTGATATAACTCCTATCAATGACTTTTTCCCTGGTGAAGTTTTATTTTCTGTAAATACAATGCCTTAGTATGCTAATATTTTCAATTTTCTTACAACATGAAATATACCTCCAGATTGGAGCCATCAAGACAAGAAGAAATTTTTGACCGAAGTCAAAAGATTCTACTGGGAAGATCCATATATGTTCAAGTATTACCCTGATCAAATTTTTTGACGATGTATACCGGACAGTGATATAAGTGGTGTTATTCAGTTTTATCATTCAGAAACATGTGGAGGTCACTTATCATCAAAGAAAATCGCTACAAAAATCTTGCAGTGTGGATTTTATTGGCCCACCATTTTTAACGATACCCATGCTTTTTGCAAAACTTGTGAAAATTGTCAAAAGTTGGGATCCATTTCAAAAAAAAAACATGATGCCTTTAAATCTTTTCCTTGTCATCGAAATCTTTGATTGTTGGGGGATAGATTTCATGGGTTCATTTCTACCATCATTTGGATTTTTATATATTTTATTTGCAGTTGATTATATCTCAAAATGGGTTGAGGCGATTCTTTATCGAAACAATGATCACAAAAATGTGATTAAATTTTAAGAGAAAATATTTTAAGTCGATTTGGAATCTCTCGGGCCATTATAAGTGACGGAGATAAACATTTTTGTAACATGACTTTTGAGTCATTAATGAAAAGTATGGAGTTACACATAAATTTTCTACCTCATATCACCCTCAGAAAAATGGTCAAGTTGAACTAGCAAATAGGGAAATCAAATAAATTTTGAAAAAAAACGGTCAACCCAAATCGCAAAGATTGATCTTTTCGACTGACTGATGCACTTTGGGCATACCAAACAGCTTTCAAAACATCTTTGGGAATGTCTTCATATCATCTAGTTTATGGAAAACCTTGTCATTTTCCTGTAGAACTTGAGCATAAGGCATATTGGGCTATTAAAGTATTCAATTCAAACCTTGAAAATGCCAGTCATGAACATAAACTGCAATTAAATGAACTTGAAGAGTTAATGAATGATTCGTATGAAAATGCGAAAATTCTTAAAGTTAAAACTAAGGTCTTTCATGATAGTCGAATTTCATGAAAAAACATTTGAAATTGGTCAAAAGGTTTTGCTTTATAATTCTCGTCTTCATTTATTTCCTGGAAAATTAAAATCCAAATGCAATGGTCCATTTATTCTGAAACACGTTTATCCATATGGAGCTATTGACATTGAGAATCCTAGGGATGGTGATGTATTTAAAGTGAATGGATAAATTCTGAAATCAATTTTGGAGTGTTCAAATTTTCAAGAATCTATTTTCCTTTCAAACCCAGTGTACTGTGATTGATGTATTTTCTTTTCTTTTCTTTTGTATTATCTAATTTCTATTTTTCTTGAGTTTTGCAGTATTTTTTATCAAAATCTTGCACCCCGGTTTAAACATCGGATAACGGTACTCCATGACTCTAAGTCTGTTCTTTCAGTTTCCTAAAATTACTGATACCCTATAATCAAGGCATGTAAGAAACTCTTGAAAAACTCCACAGACATTTTCATTCTCTCCCCCAATCTGATAAAAATTTACAAAGCACGCACCGAAAGAATGAGGCTTCTTATGACCTATGGAATTCTTAGTGATATTAATTGGATAATTGAAGCAAGAGTTCGCTAGGCAGTGTGAGTCATCTGACTCTTTCATTTCTTACATGCCTGGTTTATGGGGAAACACATATACTAAGAAATGAAGAGCTAAACAGTTAGGTGTTTGTTATAAATGCGCACACTGGACGTGCAACACTCGTTGTCGTTCTTTAGGAATGGTATCTGACAATCGCGAAGATAAAATTCAATTCATTAAAGATGGCTTGAGTAAGGAGTCTTTAGATGATATATCAATGACTCTTGAGATGCATCTTAGTGGACATGTTTATCGAGTAATTCGTAATTTACATACATAATTTCAAAAAAGAAAACAATAATACAGTCTCAGGAATCGGACCTTAAAAGACCATGTTTGCCAATTTATAAGAAAATTGGATGGGAAGCCTATCCTCGACCCATAGAGGGCGTTTTTAAGCTGTTACTGGACGTAAAACTAGAGGTGTTGGCCAATTAGGACCCATAGCGTCATTATTTGTAAAAGACATTGTGGTTTTGTACAAATCAACTATGTGACAATGGAAATTGCTATTTTATCATTTTTGTAATTAGATTACTTGAATATATAAATGATAAAGTCCTTATGATTAGTTCCTGATTATAAGATATGAGACAGTATCAATCCACTAAGGTTTAATCATTAAATATCCCTAGTCGTCGTATTATCGAGACTGGACATCGATAATGCGGAATAGACTAGTATTGCACTTGTATACATTATGGGAGCATAACGGCATAGTTCTCATATATTTAAGTATTGGATACTTATGCAAGTGTGATATGAGGTTGTGTTTACCGATGGTACGGAAACAGCTTCGCTCTGGATAGACCCCGCGGAATCCCATGGGTAGTATGACTATGTTTCTATGGGAATCCGCATCAAGGTAGATGTATTTGGTCTTAACCTGAGACTTACATCGCTAATACTTGCGACAATCAATACGCTTTGGTTTTGGTCGTCCGGGACTTTAACAGGTTTTGTGTACGCCTCTTCTGGGTTTATTGAGAATCATAGTGTATTGGGTGTGATGTCAAGACGGAAGTATCACTTCGGTCATATGGAGATGATGATCACGCAGAGATACAGAACTAGTTCTCTATTATGTTGCAACTATCGGGATAATATGACAAGGTCATGATTATCCGATTATAGAGACTAGTTGCTTGTGATCCGATATATGCTTCGTACGAGGCAGACACTATTCCAGCCCCAGGCCTTGCATCTGACATCCGATACTGGATCGCAATACGCAATACTACATATACTACGTCTGAAAAATATTATATATTCCTTAAAGAATATTTCTGGAGAATTGGGTAGGCACGATGTTTTGCTAGAAGCCAACCATGTCTTGTAAATCGGTAGGAACGTGGTACGAGGTATGCACGTATTCGGATTGTCCGACGATCGTATTTACTGCCAACATATCCAGGATCTCATGGGTCGCTTCCCGAAGATTCACCAATGACGTATGACTCCAACATAATTAATCTGAGATTAATTATGAGAAAAAAAAAATTAATCTAGGATTAATTACGAAGAGAATTTATCTGGGATAAAATTCCATTAATAGAGAGAACGATTAATTTTGAATTAATCGATTAAATAATATATTCGATATATTAAATGAAATTAGATTTCATAGCGGAATTAAAATTAGATTTTAATTCGGGCAAACGAATAATTATTTAGAATTAATTCACGAGCGACTTTAATAGTAATTTTGCTAGGATTATTATTTAATTAAGTCGCAACGGAAAATTTGTTAATTCGGAATTAACGAACCCGGGCCCGGAATGTGCTTGCGGGCCCACTCGAATTTTGAATTAAAGTGGGGCCCACAAGTCACATCACCTAGTCAACTTTATCAACTTTTGGTTGATAGAGTTGGTTGGGAAATTTGGTGGCTTGTTTCTTACACAAGCTTGATGTGTGTGAAAGACTAATACCAACTTTTGGTATTTGGTAACTTGATTTTTGGTAATAAAAAACAATTCACTCATCACTCTTTTCTCTCCCTCCTTCAACGTGAAAAGCCTCTCTCCCTCTAAAATTGTTCACTTTTGCCGTGAACTACAAAGAACAATAGGAAGAGTTTTGTTGTAAAATTCATCCTAAGCTAGCACTTAAAGAGTCTTCTAAGGTGATAGGGAAACCATTCACATTGAGTTTGGAATCAAAGTTCATTGCTTGGAGCTACAACATTCATTCAAAGAGGAGCTTGGAGCAACTTCAAAGGAGACAAAATTTTGTTCTCAACACAGCCAACAAATCGATCAAAGTGAGTATAATTTCCGCTATATTTCTTTGAGTATTCACACATGTTTTATGCTTAAATGATCTTGGAATTGTTCTTAGAGAACCCAACAAGAGGAAAATGTGAGCCACAATAACAACTACCACTACATATAATTTTTTTTAATTGTTTTGATTTCTCTTACTTTAAATTACTGTTTTGATTTTCTTTAATTTACTGTTTTCATTTCCTTTACTTTTGCCGACAGTATCTAAACTTTTTGACTTTCACGATTTATTTTACTATTCATCTGACAATTGTCATTTTTCAGGTACTAGTGCTTGTTGGAATTCTCTAAGCATCCCAAGATTATTTCAAGCAATGAAAATAAGTGCGAATACATTCAAAGGAGTTGCGGAATACTCACAATGATCGGTTGAGTCGATGCGGTGATGAACAAAATTCATTTTCTGCCCACTGTCAAGCTCAGCAGTCCACTGATTTCCCTCTCCAAGATTCGGCCATGTGTGGTCTTCATCTTCCTCCAAGCTCCAAGCTTTGGTTGATGGTGATTCCAAGCTCATGAAGTGAGTTCCCTATCACCTTTGTATGTCTCCAATGGTGTGCTAGCACTTAAGAAATTTGCCACAAATTTCCCTTGCTTCCCTTTGTGTTTCACGGTCAAACCAGTGAAGGAGAGAATAAGAAATGGCATGTTTGGAGGAGAGATAGAGATGAAGATTCTTGGCTCCAAAAACGTGAGATAAGGAGAGAGAATAGAAGTTGTGTGATTTTTGTATATCAAATACCAAAAAAAAAAAAAAGTCAAATACCATTTAATAAATAAATGATAAATGTCTTTCAAGCTTTCAAAAGCTTGCCCAACAACTCCCATCAAGTCACATCACTCAATCAATCAATGTGACAAGTTGTCACATCACTCAAAGTGACTAATGATTTGATGTTTGATCCAACTAGCAATTGACGCTTGATGTGACTTGCGTGCCGCACTCGAATTCGAAATGCGAATGCGCTAGCAATCACTCCCGGGCTCGGGTTCGCTAATTCCAAATTAACGAATTTTCCGTTGTGACGTAATTAAATGATTATGCCTAGCGAAATCACTATTCGCGTCGCTAACGAATTAATTCCAAATTAACTCGTTCGCCCGATTTAAAATCTAATTTTAATTCCACGTCGAAATCCCATTCAGTATAATATATCGAATATATTATTTTATCGATTAATTCCAAATTAATCGTTATCTCTCTTTAATTGATATTTTATCCCAGATAAAATATCTCCGCAGTTAATCCCAGATTAATTTTCTCTCTCATCTAATTAATCCCAGATTAATTAAAAGTGCGAGTCATACGTCATCGGTGAATCTTCGAGAAGCGACCCATGAGATCCCCGGATATGTTGGCAGTAATTTCGGTCGTCGGACTATCCGAACACGTAAGTACCTAGTATTACGTTTGTACCGATTTACAAGCTAATGTTGGCTTCTAGCGAAGCGCCATGCCTACCCAATTCTCCAGAAACATGCTTACAGGGATAAGCGATCTATATCAGGCGTAGTATACGTAGTATTGCGTATTTCGATCTGATATCGGATGATCACGTGCTAGGCCTGGGCTGGAATTATGTATGCCCCGTACGAAGCACATGTCGAATGTCTGGTAACTAGTCTCTATAATCAGATAAACCTGACCTTGTCATTTTATCCCGATGACTGCAGTACATAAGAGAACCAGTACCGTATCCTACGTGACCATCATCTCCATATGACTAGAGTGACACTTCCGTCTTGAAATCACACCCAACACACTACGATTCTCAATATACCCAGCAGAGGCGTACACAGAACCTGTTAAAGCCTTGGACGACCAAAACCAAAGTATATTGATTGTCGCAAGTATTAGCGGTGCAAGTCTCAGGTTAAGACCAATACACCTACCCTGATTTCGGACTTCCATAGACACATAGTCATACTACCAATGGAACTCCGAGGGGGTCTATCCAGAGCGAAGCTGTTTCCCGTACCATCGGTAAAAACACAACCTCATATTACACTTGCATGAGTATCCTATACCCAAATAAATGAGAACTATACCGTTATGCCCTCACAACACGCACAAGTGTAATATTAGTCTTTTACGTATTTATCGATGTCCAATCTCCATAATACTCTGACTAGGGATATTTAATGATTTATCCTTCGTGGACTGATATTGTCTCATATCATTCTCAATCCAGGAACAAATCATTAGGACCTCCTATCATTTATATATCTTGGTGATCTAATCACAAATGATAAGAGTGAAATCTCCTTTGTCACATAGTTAATTTGTACAACAACACCATGATCTGTACAAATAGTGACGCTATGGGTCATAATTGTCCAACAATCTCCCACTTGGCCTATAGCCAGTCACTCGAGGTTTAACACCCGAACTATGTATGGTTGGCTTAAACTGCTGAGAAAAAGCTTTCGTCAGTGGATTTTCATGATTATCGTCTCATGTGATTTATACGATCATTACACGCTATGATGTATGATCCGAATGAATTAGATGATTATCTAAGTATGTATCTGGATCGTTGATGAGACCGTTAATTCTTTAGCCTATGATGTAGCCTAGCTCAGCTGCTAATAGAACTATATCTAATCTAATTAGATTTATTATCGACCCAAATGGCTTCTATTACTGCCTCAGCTGCAGCAATAACCCGCATTTGTTGTTTATTCGGTAACAGTATCTTGCTTGAAAGATTTCCAGCTCACTGTTCCGTTATTCAAACTTTATTGTACCGTTGTTGCGACTTATAGTCGTCTTTATCAGTTAGGAAACTTGCAGTAGTGATCCCAGTCACTTCAAGTTTCTTCTTCTCCATATGTTAAGCCAGCATCCTTAGTTCTTTAAGAAACTAACGGATGTTCTTAATATCAATCCAATGACTATCACTTGGATTGGCCTGTTTGTGAATCCATATGCTCAAAGCGTATAAGACACCAGGTCGCGTATATTTTTCAATGTACGATTTCTTAGAGAGTTTTCTCGAAAGCCAAGCTTTCACCGATTGTATTATGGGAATATTATTTCCAAGAAATGATTTATTATCATTATTTATAGGACATTTATTGTCAGTGCGCTCCTACTAACCTCCTTATATACACATGAATCATTTCGTTTTGAATTAAACCATAAACTATTATGATTACATCAAAATGATAATTCTAAGAACCTAATGCTTGCTTCAATCCAAACATGGATCGAATAACCTGCAAACCTTGTTTGCTAGTTTTGGTACGAAAAAACCGACAAAGTGTTGTAAACATCCTCCAAAAGGTTTCCTTTTCAGGAAAGCGATTTTCCCGTTAAGCTGACATATTTCATAAATGAAACATGCAGCATTAGCAAGCATTATCCAAATGGATTTACTGTGGCAACAAGTAAAAGGTTTCGTCGTAATCGACACAATATTGATAACGATACCTTTTCGCTACAAGCCTAGCTTAGTACGTTGGTATGTTGCCTTCCATGTATGTCTTCCTTGAAGACTTATATAGTACCAATAGGCACAATGCCTTGCGGTACATCAACTAGTATCCAAACTTGTTGATATATATGGAATCCATTTCGGATTCATGGCACTTTGCCAAAATAGGGAGTTGATACCTTGTATCACTTCCTCATACGTAGTCAGTTGGTATTCCCAAAAAGATAGACATTTTTATGAGGTGAGATCAGAAACCCATACCCCAGGTTTTTTTCTGATTCTCTCCAACTTACGCGGTTCTTGTGTATTCGAAGATTACTGGTATAATTTCAACCTTGATGAACTATTT
>SKCR01009024.1:0-44993 GCA_019454045.1 Zanthoxylum bungeanum
TGTTATGTATAGTTAAGTTTATCGACCGCCACATGCATGGATTTTTGTTAATGATTTGATATGAAGTGAAATATTTGATCAGCCTAATGTCTATTTGTATGTATGGATGTACATAAGGGTATGAACCTCTAACGGTATGAATACTTGTATGTAAATAAATAAGTAAATGTATAAATATATACATGTGTATTCATATATGCATACGATATTAAGATATATATATAGGTTGGGTATACAGAATCATTAAATGGAATAAATCATGATTTTTGAATTGGTATAACCTAAGATCTTTTGAATGGGTAAAGTACGTGTGCGAATGGATGTGTTTATGAATGAATATCTTAATTGGTAAGTTTTTGTTCATGGATTTTTCTTGATAAGAATTATAGAAATTGAGTGTATTTGATTGATAAGTAAAAGGCATGAAGATTGTCAAAGGTTATGGCATTTGAATTCAAAGTAATATGTATATTCATATGTTTGGTATATGTACGTATGTGTATGACTATCCTGATGATAAAGTAGTGTTTGTCATGAATGTACTTGTGTATAAGAAATCGTGTGATGAGTTTGAGTTACGTGATATGTGTGTATGCATATATATTTATTGGTTGATGATTTTATGGTGTAGGAGTCGAGCTGGTTAGGAATATGTTCGGACGACATTCATCTCATACCTATTTTAAAATATGTAATGAGTCTCGTACGAGCATTGTATATGTAAGCCAACCGTATGTATGTATTGTTTGATGATGTGATCTTTAATATATTGATTGTTATATGTGCTTCGCGGTTGGTTGCATGATGATTGTATGTATGTGTCTGATAGAACTCGTAATATGTAAGAACAATGTCTGTTTACGTGAAATGGATGAATGATTTGAAAACAGATGTGAATATCAGATGTTATAAAGCATGTTTCCTAAGTTGTATTGATATGTACGTATATGTTTAAGAATTCTGAAATTATATTTGAATATATATAAGAAAAGTATGCTACGTATGTGTGAATGCATATGAACCCTGAGTATTAAGCTATTGTAAGGTTATCATGGTTAAAGAAAGTTAAAGGAAGCTTGTTTTGGTATTGAAGTAAGTTTATTTTGGTATTGAAGAAAGTTTGTAACTGAATAGAAGAAAGTTTATTTGATTTATCGATTTGATGACATTTCAATGAAGTTTACTCGTGATAAAGTATAAATATGTGACTTCATGCTTCATCTGATTAAAATGGTTTCGATGTTATATGACGTACTTTGTCATTTCGAATCCATACTTTGTGTGCTTTGAATGTTTGGCAATTATATTGACAACATGTAAATATGTAAATATGAAAATTTGACATGGGTAAAGTAAAAGGATAATAGAAAGCTGATAATTCTAAACTCGTAATAACTTAATAATTTTGTAAAAGGTCTAATGTGATTGACTTGTATGTTCTGTTTATAGTATTAGCATGGTTACTTATTGAGTTTTATAACACAAACCAATCCAGATTGCTAGTTTTGCAGGTTGGCTTCCTGATTGGTCAACCATGACAGCTTTGGAAGTCATGCTCGAGACGCGGATCACCCAAGCAGCAGTCACCCTCACAAGTGTCCTGGGAAAAGTTTTAGAGGTCTAGGATTTGTGATTAATATTTTATTTTTAGTGTTGAGCACAATGTTTGTATATATTAAGTGAATGTTTTGATTGGTTATGATGTTGTTGGCACAGAACCTTTGAGTGTTGATAGATGATGTGGGCACGGAGCCCTTAGATGTTGATTTTGATGTGTTTTGTGTGGACCAAATGTCCTTTTGATATGTGATGTATATTTCAAGTTTCGTTTTGATGCTGGATTTTGTTCCAAGTTGTCCAATTTTAAGATACATCATGTCCATTTTTCTGTAAATTTGAAGGCTTATGGAGATGGGTTAATCCTGTCTCCTGGCGATAGCATCCTGCCTCTAGCGGGGTTTTTTAGATGTGGTATCAGAAATAAGGTTTAGGTGTCGGTGACTACAGCTAAAGGGTATCTGATCGTCTGAGTAAGTTTTCTGCTATATATAGACCATATAGGTCTTATGATTGCTATTTGATTTGATTTATGGTATATGATATGATGTGCAATGAATTTGATTTAATATAGGTGATTCAAATTATCTGTATATTTTTTTATGTCATGAATATATGTATGTATATTTGCATACTAAGTTAAAAATATGTCGTTATTATAGGTATATGACTATTTATGTGATGTTAATTCAATGTGATTTGAGGTATGAATTATGTTATGATGTTGATAGTCTGAATGGTGAACGAATAATTTTTTTTCTGTTTCGATTTTTTGAATTATGTCTTGAGAACTTGGTATTTATTTTTATCATAAAAGTATTTTGAAAGGAAAAAAGGAAGGAAAAGAAGAAAGAAAGAAAGATTTCTGATATTTTGATTTTGACTATAAAGAATAAATGATATATTTCTACCTCGACGCTGATTCACGTTTTCATATTTTATGATTTATCCATATGTTTCCGTTGAGGTGCTTGATAATATGTTTCCATCTCGGTGCTCGAAAATGATTTTGATGTAAAACTTTGTTTCCGTCGAGACGCTCAAAAATATATTTTTGTCACGGTGTTTGATGATTTTATGTTTTGTACCCTCTGTGGCGCTTGTATATGTTTTGTTTTGGCTTGGTTGGGGCACCTGTTATGGGGTCCAGACCATCAGAAAATGGCTGGCCGATTACCATGTCGACATGGTTCGTACACTGTCCAGTCAGTGCGCGCGACTTGAACAATAGATGATTGATATATATTTTGAAAGGTTTGTATCAAAGAATTATTTTTGATTTAAACATATTTATGTTTTGTGGGGAAAATGATTTCAAAAAAATTATATTATGATTTCGATACATTTTGATATCGTTTATGATATTATATGATATGATATGTTTCCGTCACTACATTTGTGCATATTTTTTATGGTTTTATAATTTAATATGATATGTTTCCGTCGTGGCACTTGTATAGGGGTCTGTCTAAAATGTAGTGGACCGACCCGCTACCCTCTGTCAAAAGGGGCGCTGCCCTCGTTATATTTCGTCCAGTTGAGTTATGTTGGATGCTTGATACGAACTTACAATGATGAATTTTAAATTGATTTTGTTTACAGTAAAAGTTATTTTCAAATGTGTTTTCGAGATGTTTCATTATTAAAGAGATTGTTTTATGTTTTTCATTTTAATGATGAAAGAAATTGGCTGATTTCATACTATCAACATTATAAGAGCATGTATGTTTTGTTGATATAAATGTTTATGTTCTTTACAGGATCACATATGTATGTCTATAGTTTAGTCATAAATCTTTTGAGTATTGTGATGGTTATGTATACTTTGATGTCAGCCATACAAAGTTGTATGTGCGATGAGATATGTACATATGTAAACTTTATGTTGATAGGGTTTATAGATATGATATAAAATGACATGGTGTGAAACAAATGAGTTTCGTTTTGGATTGTGGACAAAATAAATAGTATGAAATTCGTATCATGTTTTCCATTTTTGATACGGTATTTGACTACCTACAAAGAACATATGTTATGATGAGTGTGATTAACCGTATATGATTTGTGTTCAGCTTTCTATTTCTGTGATGGATGAATTTGAAATGATTTGAGCGTGTTCTTATGAATGAATGTGAATTGAAATGATAAGTTTGGTTTGATTCTGGTATGAAATATCTGATTTGAATTATTTTGCTATGAAACAGTATGGTTTGTATTGATGTATAAATTATGTAATTTTTGAAAATGTGTAAAGTGTAATGACTTGCGAATATTGATAAGATTGTAACGTACGTGTGTTTAATTCCGAATGATTGGACGTAAGGACGAAGAAATTTCGAGGACGGAATTTTTATAAGGTTGGGAGGATGTAATATGGATAAATTTTTCGGAACAATATTTGAAGATTTCTGAGTTAAAGTTAAGAATTTGGAACGACATGTTATTCAAAAATAAGAGTTTATGCGTTGGAAAATAGATCGGAACGTTTTAAAGTGAATGGTTGTCGCTTTGGAAAACTCGTGGTTTCGAGAACCGGTTACGCGATATCTTTTTATATTGTTATACGCTGATTTTTGAACCATCAGACTTATTTTTCCGAGACGAACAACTTTCGTGTTGAACACTGTTTTAAATTTGAATCCGAAAGGCTTCAAAATTGTGAAATTTTTACAAAGCCTCATGACAGGGACCTGCCTGTAATTTCACGGGATCAAAACGTAATTTCCAAAATTTTTCTATCAATACCCAAGGTTTTCAGAAATTCATGGAAATGACATAACTTCTTAATTGTTCTCATCCTACCCCCCATCCCCAACTCACGTTTTTGAGAGACCCAGTCACGCCAACGGTGTTAGTGTCCTACACTTGCCACAAGATCACTAAGATGATTTGTGTGTGAATAAATCAAAGAGAGTTGTAGAAATACTCACATTGATTGGATGAGACTCAAGACTTTTTCTTTGTATTTCGGAAGCTCCAAGCTTTCTTTGTTGTTCCAAACTCAAGGGTGAGTTTCCCTATCACCTTTCTTTGACTCCAAAGTGCTAGCTTTGTCCAAAAATAGAACAAAAATTGAAAGAAAATTACGTGTGTTTAATTCCGAATGATTGGACGTAAGGATGAAGAAATTTCGAGGACGGAATTTTTATAAGGTTGGGAGGATGTAATATGGATAAGTTTTTCGGAACAATATTTGAAGATTTCTGAGTTAAAGTTAAGAATTTGGAACGAGATGTTATTCAAAAATAAGAGTTTATGCGTTGGAAAATAGATCGGAACGTTTTAAAGTGAATGGTTGTCGCTTTGGAAAACTCGTGGTTTCGAGAACCGGTTACGCGATATCTTTTTATATTGTTATACGCTGATTTTTGAACCATCAGACTTATTTTCCGAGACTAACAACTTTTGTGTTGAACACTGTTTTAAATTTGTATCTGAGGGGCTTCAAAATTGTGAAATTTTTACAAAGCCTCAAGACAGGGACCTGCCTGTAATTTCACGGGATCAAAATGTAATTTCCAAAATTTTTCTATCAATACCCAAGGTTTTCAGAAATTCATGGAAATGACATAACTTCTTAATTGTTCTCATCCGACCCCTCATCCCCAACTCACGTTTTTGAGAGACCCAGTCACGCCAACGGTGTTAGTGTCCTACACTTGCCACAAGATCACTAAGATGATTTGTGTGTGAATAAATCAAAGAGAGTTGTAGAAATACTCACATTGATTGGATGAGATTCAAGACTTTTTCTTTGTATTTCGGAAGCTCCAAGCTTTCTTTGTTGTTCCAAACTCAAGGGTGAGTTTCCCTATCACATTTCTTTCACTCCAAAGTGCTAGCTTTACCCAAAAATAGAACAAAAATTGAAAGAAAATTTTCTCTCCAAGAGAGATGAAGTTTCGGCAATGGCAAGGTAGGGAGAGAGAGAATTTTGTATTGTATGTTGTTTTGGTTTCCAAAACCAAGTTATATTAGTTGTTTTTCAAAAACAAGGTTGGTTAAAAGTAAAAAGCTTTCACTTAATAAAAGCCCAACTACTTCCATCAAATGTCAAACATTTGATATAAGTAAAGTGGATCCCACCACTTTAAATTCCAAATTTAGTTGGCTTTCACAACACTTTTTGGCCCCGGGTACGTTTAATCCGTCTAAATGAATTTTCCGTCGCAACGTAATTAAATCTAATTTAATTAAATAATAATGTCTAGCAAAATTATTACGGAAGTCGCTTACGAATTAATTCCAAAATAATTCGTTCGCTTGAATTAAAATCCAATTTTAATTTTGTGTTGAAATCCGATTTCAATTAATATATCTAATATATTATTTTAGCCCAATTAAATAAATTAAATAGTAAAATCCAATTTCACTATTAAATTTACTTTGCCGATTAATTCCAAATTAATCGCGTTCTCTCTTCTCGACGAATTAATCCCAGATTAATTCTTGACGTAATTAATCCTAGATTAATTTTCTCTTTGATAATTAAACCGAGATTAATTCCTGCCGTAATTAATCCCAGATTAATTTTCTCTCTCATAATTAATCCCAGATTAATTCTGTTCGAGTCAAATGTCATCGGTGAATCTTTGGGAAACGAACAAAGAGATCCCTGGATATAATGGCAGTAAATTCGATTGTCGGACTATCCGACACGTGCGTACCCGGTACCACGTTCTTACCGATTTACAAGACATAGTTGGCTTCTCGCAAAGCACTGTGTCTACCCAATTCTCCAGAATTATATTCAACATGGAATATATAATCTATATAAAGTGAATTATCCAATATATTGCGTGTTACGATCCAATATCGGATGTCACATGCTAGGCCTAGGGCTGGAATTGTGTGTGCCCCGTACGAAGCATATATCGGATCACTAGAAACTAGTCTCTTTCATCGGATAATCATGACCATGTCATACTATCCCAATAGCTGCAGCATATAAGAGTACCAGTTCTGTATCATGCGTGATCATCATCTCCATATAATTGAAGTGACACTTCCATCTTGAAATCACACCCAATACGCTACGATTCTCAGTAAACCCAGAAGAGGCGTACACGGAACCTGTTAAAGCCACGGACGACCAAAACCAAAGCGTACTGATTGTCGCAAGTATTAGCGATGCAAGTCTCAGGTTAAGACCACATACACCTACACTGATTCAGATTCCCATTGACACATAGTCATACTACCAATAGGATTCCGAGGGGTCTATCCAGAGCGGAGCTGTTCCCGGTTCAACGGCTAACAGAACCTCCTATCACACTTGCATAAGTATCCAATACTTAAATATATGAGAACTATGTCGTTAAGCTTCCATAACGCGCACAAGTGCAATACTAGCCTATTCCGCATTATCGATGTCCAGTCTCGATAATACTACGACTAGGGATATTTAATGATCAAATCTTTCGTGGATTAATATTGTCTCATATCTTATTAATCCGGAACTGATCATATGGACTTTTATCATTTATATATCCAAGTAATCCAATTATAAAATGATAAAAGAGCAATTTACTTTGTCACATAGTTAATTTGTATAAAGAACACCATGTCTTTTACAAATAGTGATGATATGAGTCATAATTGTCCAATAATCTCCCACTTGGCCTATAGCCAATCACTCAAATGTCTGACACCTGAATTATGTAAGGGTCGCTCATGCTTGTGCTGAAATATTACTTTCGCCAACGGATATGCAAAGTTATCATCTGAAACGATCTTTCGATCTTGAAATCACCACGATGTATGATCTCACGAATCAGATGAAACCGTTCGAAGTACATACTTGGATCATTGATGAGACCGTGGTTCCTTAGTATGTGCTGGAGCCCAACTCAGTTGCTAACAGAACTACTCCTAATCCAATTAGGAATTTTATAAATCCACAATGCTTCTTTTACTGCCTCAGCTACAGCAATATAATCCGCTTTTGTTGAATCTGCAACAATATCTTGCTATGAAGATTTCCAGCTCATTGTTCTGTTATTCAAATAAAATATGTACCCTTATTGCGACTTACAGTCATTTTTATCGGTTTGGAAACTTGCAACGGTGAACCCAGTCACCTCAAGTTCTCCTTCTCCATAAACTAAAAGGCATCCTTAGTTCTTCTAAGATACTCAATGATGTTCTTTACTTCAATTCAGTGACTATCACCTGGATCGGCCTCATTGTGACTCCATATGCTCAAAGCATATGAGACACTAGGTCGCGTACATGTTTGTCACAGTACGGGCTCTTGGAGAGTGCCAACAACTTTTAGATATATCTAATAGATCCTTATTCACAGAATAAAGGTTGCCTCTCCCAAGAATTTCTATGGAGAATGTCATTGCCAAGAAGCAATACATCATCAACCTATAAGACAATCATTGTCAGTGCGCTCCCACTAACCTTCTTATATACACATGAATCATTATCTTTTTGAATGAAACAATATACCATTATGATCTCATCAAAACGTTAGTTCCAAGAACGCAATGCTTGCTTCAATCCATAAATGGATCGATTTAACTTACAAACCTTGTTTGCATGTTTTGGCACCACAAAACCGTCAGGTTATTGTAAACATCCTCCAAAAGGTTTCCGTTAAGGAAAGCGGTTTTGACATCCATCTGCCATATTTCATACTCGAAATATGTAGCATTAGCAAGCATTATCCGAATGGATTTAATCATGGCAATGGGTAAAAGGTTTCGTCGTAATCGACACCATGTTGATGACGATACCCTTTTGCTACAAGCCTAGCTTTGTAAGTTTGCATGTTGCCATCCATGTCTATCTTCACCATGAAGACCCATTTCCTACCAATAGGCATAATGCCTTCTAGTACATCAACCAGTGTCCAAACTTGGTTGGTATACATGGAATCCATTTCGGATTTCATGGCACCTTGCCATAAAGATGAGTCGATACCTTGTATCACTTCCTCATACGTAGCCGGTTCGTCTTCCTCAATAAGATTAATATCTACATGATGTGAGATCAGAAACCCATACCTTTAAGGTTGTTTTCTGAAACTTTCCGACCTACGCAGTTCTTGTGTATTAGAAGATTGTGGAACAATCTCATCCCTGATGAACTATTCGTGTTCCGTTGAGGGGATCGGTGCCAGGAACAGTATCACTTCGATTTTCATCGAGTTCTACTTTCTTCCCACTTTCCATTACATTTAGGAATTCCTCTAAGGAAAACCGCATGGAGAGCAATAAATGATTTTTGTTCTCTTTGTGGGTTGTTGAAATAATATCCTTTGGTTTCCCTACGATAACCAATTACAAATAGGCACATATCCGATTTGGGTTCTAGTTTGGTACCATCCAACGCTTAATATATGCCCAGCATCCCCAAATCTTGAGGAATGAGAAACCTGGTTTCTTTCTGTCCATATTACATATAGGGTCCATCCAAAAGACTTTGACGGAACCTTATTCAAAATAAGTATTTCACTGTTCAATGCGTATCCCTAGAAGGAAATTGGCAGCTCAGTGCGACTCATCATTGACCTTACCATGTCCAACAAAGTTCAGTTTCTCCGTTCTCGGACACACCACTCAATTGAGGTGTTCCGGGAGGAGTCCACTGTGAAAGAATACCATACTCTTTCAAGTAATCGAGAAACTCATTGCTCAAGTATTTTCCACTACGGTCCAACCGTGATGTTTTAATACTTTTACTGGTCTAGTTTTATACTTCGTGTCGAAACTCTTTGAATTTCTCAAAAGTTTCTGACTTGTGTTTCATAAGATACACATAATCATAACGTAATGCAACATCCGTAAAGGTTATGAAGTATTCATTTCCACCTCTAGTCTAGCTAGATATGGGCCCACTTACGTCACTATGAATGAGGGCTAACAGTTCGGTGGCACGAACACCTTTACCGCTAAAAGCCATTTTAGGCACTTTGCCTAATAAACAAGATTCGAAGACATCATATGAATTAGGATCAAATCCGTCCAAGTATCCCCTCTTCAAAAGTGTGGATATACAAGTCTCGTTAATGTGTCCCAGACAACAATGCCACATATAAGTTTCATATGTGTTACTTAGTTTGAGCCTTTTGTTTGACATATTTATATGTTTGAGATTCATTTATATTCAAAATATAAATACTGTTATTCACATCTAATGTGTATACCTCAATATCATCTTTATAGACAAAACACCCAATGTTCTGGAACATAAAGGTATACCCGAAACGGGTTAAACTAGATATAGAGGTAATGTTTCTAGTCAAACTCGGTACATTATAACAGTTTCCTAATTTAAGTACATGCCCAAAGGGCAGTTCCAAAGCTTAGGTTCCCACAGACAGAACAGCGACTCTCGTCCCATTTCTGACTTGTAGGTCGATCTCATCTGAAGCCAGTCTCCTGCTAATCAGTAGATCCCGCACATCAGTACATATGTATGTACCACATCCAGTATCAAAAATCTAATTTTTTTTAAAACTAGTAGTGGATATGTTTATAACAAACACACCTGAAGTCAGAGCCTTGCTCGCCTTCACTTCCTTCATGTCTGCCTTGTCCATACGGCAGTCACACCTCCAGTGACCCCGTTTGCCACAGTTTAGGCAGACATCTTCGAATATGTCATTTGTCTTCGCAGAAGACTGTGACGATTTTGCCTTTGCCTATTTTATTCACATCCTTAGAAGCCTTCGGCCAAGACTTGGCCTTTTGAGATGTCGAAGTAAGATGTGCCTTGTGCTTCTTGCCATTTTTAATAGCTCTGGCTCTGCTTCCTTGAGCATAGCCAATAACTCCCCAAGAGTTTTATATTGGTTCATTATGAACCCGCCCCAACATTCGGGCAGAGACTATAAGATCAAATCTATGGAAGTCTCGGCCTTCTAGGTAATGCCCAACTAATCTATCTGTTCAATGTCAGCAATCATCTGCGACACCTAATGCTCGACAAATGTACCCTCTGACATACGCGAGTAAAAAAGCTTCTTTTTCAATTCGTACTTCTAAGATCTAAGGTTAGAACTATGAAGATCCTTTAATTTCAACATCATGGTATAAGGATCTAATCCTTTGTTCTGATGACGAAATTAAAGAGTCATTGCGGCAAGCATAACTGATTGAGCACTAAAGTTATCATCACAATGAGTCTTCCTAAGCTCATGCTTTACTATTTGCTCAACTCCGGTCACATGCCCCGAGAGGTATCTATATCCAATAGAGTAACTTCTTGGCACCCAGGACTATCCTGAGATTTATCTCCCAATCTGAAAATTAGAGCCGTTAAAGACATTATCTCCCATGATTATGTCTGCAACGTTAATCTTTCTAGCCATCTCGATTGCAATAGCCCAACTATTCAATCAACGATTTCGGGTACACTCAAAATGTAATGGTTACTATAGTCCAACTATATAACCAACTACAAGTGGAGTAATGTCTTATGCAGTCTAACTGTTGAAAGAAAGCAATATTCAATATTAGTCCAACTAACATATATTTATAACAGTGATAAATAAAATAAAAGAACGCGTGTTGGAATGTATCTAAACGAAATTAAAAATTTAATACTAGCCTCCCACTATTTTTCGGCGAGCCTCTAACCCTCTGTGGAGTACTCAGGAAACCTATTTTCCTAGTGGGCTAGAATCCCGTTAAATAACACACAACCTTGACTTTGGCCAACAAGTTGTATGAAACTTAACTAGGTAGATCTCTAAGATCAATTGGATCCCATCCAATTCCTAGATACGGTAGGTGGACCTCCAAGTCCGAAACATATATCCAATATATGCAAATATATCGAATATATTTCCTAACATTTTCTTCTGAATCAACTAAGCCTTGGCTTTGGCTCAACAAACTTAATGATTCCAGTTAAACGAGACCCATTGACAGTGGGAAAGCTTCATAATCCATGTCGATGAACTAGAGATGACCTTGACTTAGGCCAGAAAGTCACAAACGCCCAAGACATGCGATATAGAACAAAGCTTTCGTGGTTCAAACACATCCGCGATGGACATTGATCTTGATTTTGGCCAACAAACCAATGCCAATCTTGGATCTTGAGAGAGAACCACTCAATGGAAGGAAAAACGTTTAATATTTGATGAGTGTTTTTCGCGTAAATTGACATCCAATTTATTATCTTTGATTAGGTCCCATCATACACCCTTAAGCATGTATTCTAAAAGCATAATAAGGCGCAAAATAAATTAATAATGATATGCAGATGGATATATAACAAACTTTGTTCCTAGAACAAATCTCTCCATTTCTTCTCTCTCCCGCTAGCGCTATTCTTACTTCTACCCAATTACATAATACATTAAAGAAACCTCATTTACATTTAAGGGAATTGGTGAGAAGAGAAATACAATGAGAAAAGAGATAATAGGCTGGACACGTAGGTCCAATTTAATAAATTCTAAATTTATTACAACAATTTCCAAAATTGCCCTCACCTTTCTAATATCCATCTGATATACATTATTCATACAATAGATCCAAGTATTCACACATAGCATGTTATTCAATCAATCTAATCCAATTAATTAATCTTTGAATTAATGACCATCCAATGTTCAAACAACGATTTGATTTGCGCGAGTCCAACTCGTTTAAGAATAAATACTCAAAGTACGTATTCTTGAATTATATCGAACTACAATTTTAAATCCAATTTAAATTGTATCCAATACTAATTCATATTTAATTCGAAATTAAATAATTACACTTTTAATAGTGCCTTTTAGACTTGGATTCCAAATACAATCTAATTGGGTCTCAAAGCCCAATTAGTATCCAATACTATTCAATTAAAGTCCAATGGGCTTTCAATAAATTCTTTAGGTTTGGGCTTTGGCCATTATGGATCAAACCCAAAAGCCAAGGCCAAATTAGGAATCACCTTTTGCCCAAAAATTAATTTTGGCCCATTAGGCCCAATTAAATTATTAAAGGCCCAATAGTCATATTTGGACTTTATAGAAATGTTTTAGGCCCAATGGATCCAACCCAATTGTCCTAAACCAAACTTGGCCCAACCAAGCCCATTAAGCCCAAATACAACAAATTAAATTAATATATTATTCCAAATTACATATTAATCCAATTCAAATGTAATTAACATAATTAATCAACTAATCTAATGTTTCCAAAACACTAATTAAATCAATTAATCATGCTCATTAATGCCAATTCATGTCTAACACAATTGAAGCAAAATCATTCCATTAAACATGCTTAGGCTCACGGTTTTGGCAAGGAAATTATCATGCAATTTGATTTCAATCCAATTAAATCAACATCTAACATACATTTCATGCCAACAACACATCAAATTGTCTAATTTTCAAAAAATCACCATGAGTCCTATCGAGGGTGCATTCGGCCATGTGGTATATTTTGGGGAAAATTAATCCAATCAATTTTTCACAAAATCAAAGATGCACAAATCCAATTCAACATCATATAAACATAACCACACAATCAATTTAGGCAAATCATGATATGATACATGGAGCATCAAGAAAACAAGCCTCGAAGTATGGATCCAAGCATCAAGGATGAAACCTAATAATCCATTCAAGTTATTTGGCAATGAATGGGTCGAAAATATACAAGCAAAGGCCTCCTAGAGGGGGTTAATGATAATGTTTATTTTAGAGTGGGCCAACTGTTAGGGGCCCTAGGTTTTAATATTGGTGTTTATTCTAGAGTGGACCAAATGTTAGGGGCCCAAGATTTTATTTGTAATAAGGATTATTACCTAGGTTATTTCTGATTTTTAACATATTACAATTAGGGTTTCCATTGTACTATTTAAACAAGCTTTTCATTAATAAAATGGATGAATGTTTTACCCTAAAAATTAATATTACCGTTAGGCACATTGGTGGTGAGGCCGTGAATGGCTAACCATGGAAGAATGGATTCGCTTCAAAACTTATCAAAGGGGTTACTGTCCCTTGTGGCGTTTCAAGCAATTAGGGGTTCATGAGGCTTTGTTCCCCACGGGTTTCTAATCTCCAAACCTCGTTATGCTTTCTTGGGCGCTCATAACAATCTTTTCTGGGTTTCACAGGCTTTGTTCCTGTGGGGTTCACAGGAGTTGTGTGGATAACATTCTCTTGTGGGTTTGTCTGGTTTTACTCCATGTAGGTTTTCATCAGTTGGTATTCAGAGCTTTGGTTGCAGAGCATGTTATATCTTATCGTTTGTGTCTTTTAATTTTTTTTTCTTTCTATCTCTTTTTATGATTTTTTTTCGTTTCTTTGAGTCCTATTTATGTTAATTTTTTTTTCTTTCTATCTCTTTTTATGATTTTTTTTTTTCGTTTCTTTGAGTCCTATTTATGTTAATTTTTTTTTCTTTTCTTTGAGTCATGTTTCTATTAATTTTTTTTTCTTTTCTTTGAGTCATGTTTATGTTAAAGGTTTTTTTTTCTTTTCTTTGAGTCATTTTTCTGTTAAATTTTTTTTTCTTTTCTTTGAGTCATGATTCTGTTAATTTTTTTTTCCTTAAGTCATGTTTCTGTTAATTTTTATTCTTTTTTTTCTATTTTTTTTCTTTTGTTATCCTGCATGTGTTGGACTCAAAAATTTCAAAAAAGAAAAGAAAAAAACGTGGACTGTGAAAAAAAAAACACAAATCCTGCGCCCAAAAAAAAAGGAACAGAAAGACAAATCAGATTTGGTTAGAGATAAAATGTTTGGACAATACAGATTGCCCTTCAAGATTCGAGGACAAATCTTCTTAAAGAAAGGGAGAATGATATGATACATGGAGCATCAAGAAAACAAGCCTCGAAGTATGGATCCAAGCATCCAAGGATGAAGTCTAATAATCCATTCAAGTTATTTGGCAATGAAGGGGTCGAAAATATACAAGTGAAGGCCTCATAGAGGGGGGGTTAATGATAGTGTTTATTTTAGAGTGGGCCAACTGTTAAGTGCCGTAGGTTTTATTATTGGTGTTTATTCTAGAGTGGGCCAAATGTTAGGGGCCCAAGATTTTATTTGTAATAAGGATTATTACCTAGGGTTATTTCTATTTTTTTAACATATTGCAATTAGGGTTTCCATTGTACTATTTAAACAAGCTTTTCATTAATAAAATGGATGAATTTTTTACCCTCAAAATTAATATTGCCGTTAGGCACTTTGGTGGTGAGGCCGTGAATGGCTGACCATGGAATAGTGGATTCTCTTCAAAACTTATCAAATGGGTTGCTGTCCTTTGTGGCGTTTCAAACAATTATAGGTTCGTGAGGCTTTGTTCTTCACGGGTTTCTAATCTCCAGACCTCGTTATGCTTTCCTGGGCGCTCATAACAATATTTTGTGGGTTTCACAAGCTTTGTTCTTGCGGGGTTAACATGAGTTGTGTGGATAGCAATCTCTTGTGGGTTTGTCTGGCTTTGCTCCTTGCAGGTTTTCATCAGTTGGCGCACATAACAATCTTTTGTGGGTTTCACAGGGTTTGTTCCTGCTGGGTTCACAGGAGTTGCGTGCGTAACAATCTTTTGTGGGTTTGCTTGGCTTCGCTCCAGGCAGGTTTTTATCAAATCATGCTCTAAACACAAAATCCCCAAATTAAAGTCCATAAATCCTAGAATTCATATCAAACTTAGGATGGATCTAGATAGCATTGTTAGTGTCCTACACTTGCCACAAGATCACTAAGATGATTTGTGTGTGAATAAATCGAAGAGAGTTGTGGAAATACTCACATTGATTGGATGAGATTCAAGACTTTTTCTTTGTATTTCGGAAGCTCCAAGCTTTCTTTGTTGTTCCAAACTCAAGGGTGAGTTTCCCTATCACCTTTCTTTTATTCCAAAGTGCTAGCTTTTTCCAAAAATGGAAAAAAAATTTGAAAGAAAATTTTCTCTCCAAGGGAGATGAAGTTTCGGCAATTGCAAGGTAAGGAGAGAGAGAATTTTGTGTTGTATGTTGTTTTGGTTTCCAAAACCAAGTTATATTAGTTGTTTTTCAAAAACAAGGTTGGTGAAAAGTAAAAAGCTTTCACTTAATAAAAGCCCAACTAACTCAGTCAAATGTCAAACATTTGATATAAGTAAAGTGTGTCCAACCACTTTAAATTCCAAATTTAGTTGGCTTTCACAACACACTTTGGGCTCGGGTTTTTTTAATCTGACTAAATGAATTTTCCATCAGAACCTAATTAAATCTAATTTAATTAAATAATAATGCCTAGCAAAATTATTATGGAAGTCACTTACGAATTAATTCCAAAATAATTCGTTCGCTTGAATTAAAATCCAATTTTAATTCGGTGTTGAAATCCGATTTCAATTAATATATCTGATATATTATTTTAGCCCAATTAAATAAATTAAATAGTAAAATCTAATTTCACTATTAAATTTACTTTGCCGATTAATTCCAAATTAATCACGTTCTCTCTTTTCGACGGATTAATCCCAGATTAATTCTTGACGTAATTAATTCCAAATTAATTTTCTCTTTGATAATTAATCTCAGATTAATTCTTGCAGTAATTAATCCCAGATTAATTTTCTCTCATAATTAATCCCAGATTAATTCTGTTCGAGTCAAATATCATCGGTGAATCTTTGGGAAGCGACCCAAGAGATCCCTGGATATGTTGGTAGTAAATTCGGTTGTCGGACTATCCGACACGTGCGTACCCGGTACCATATTCTTACCGATTTACAAGACATGGTTTGCTTCTAGCAAAGCACCGTGCCTACCCAATTCTCCAGAAATATATTCAACATGGAATATATAATATATATCAAGCGTAGTATACAATGTATTGCGTATTACGATCCAGTATCGGATGTAACATGCTAGGCCTAAGACTGGAATTGTGTCTACCCAGTACGAAGCATATATCGGATCACTAGCAACTAGTCTATTTAATCGGATAATCATGACCTTGTCATACTATCCTGATAGCTGCAGCATATAAGAGTACCGGTTCTGTATCCTGCGTGAAGCTCCAAGTTGTATGTTAAAGCTCCGAGCTGTATGTTGTAGCTCCAAGCTTGAAGTTTGAGATTCCAAACTCTAGGGAATGTTTCCCTATCACCTTTGTATGATCCTTTGAGTGCTAGCTCTATGAAAATTTTGCAACAAAATCTTCTTATTGCTCTTTCTAGTTCTCGGCAAAATGGAGAAGAATAGAGAGAGGGTGAGTCACAATTTTTTGGCAAAAATAAGAGAGTGAGTGAAGTGTTGAATTGTGTTTAATTTCCAAAAAAATCAAAATACATATACCAAATCAACAAAGTTGGTAAAAGTCTATCACAAATCAAGCTAAAGTATTTTACAAGCCATCAACTACTCATCACTAACTTGCATCACCAAAAAGGCAAATGATTGACTAGTGATGTGACATGATGTGACTTGAGGGCCCCACTTTAATTCAAAATCCAAGTGGGCCCGTAAACACATTCCGGGCTCGGGTTCGTTAATTTTGAGTTTACAAATTTTCTGTTGTGACGTAATTAAATCAAATTTAATTAAATAATTATGCCTAAAAAAATTATTATTAAAGTCGCTTGCGAATTAATTCTAAATAATTCGTTCGCCCGAATTAAAATCCAATTTTAATTCCGTTATGAAATCCAATTTCACTTAATATATCAAATATATTATTTTATCAATTAATTCCGAATTAATCATTCTCTCTCTTCAAATAGAATTTTATCCCAGATAAAATCTTTCGGCAATTAATCCTAGATTAATTTTCTCTCTTTTCTAATTAATCCCAGATAAATTATGTTCGAGTCATACGTCATCAGAGAATCTTCGGGAAGCGACCCATGAGATCCCTGGATATGTTGGCGGTAAATCTGATCGTCAGACTATCCGAACACGTGTGTACCCCGTACCATGTTTTACCGATTTACAAGACATGGTTGGCTTCTAGCAAAGCGACGTGCCTACCTAATTCTCCAGAAATATTCTTTAAGGAATATATAATCTATAACATGGGTAGTATACGTAGTATTGCTTATTGAGATCCAGTATCAGATGTCACATGCAAGGCCTGAGGCTGGAATAGTGTCAACCCCGTACGAAGCATATATCGGATCACAAGCAAATAGTCTCTATAATCGGATAATCATGACCTTGTCATAATATCCCGATAGTTGCAACATAATAGAGAACCAGTTCTGTATCCCTGCGTGATCATCATCTCCTTATGGCTGAAGTGATACTTCCGTCTTGACATCACACCCAATACACGATGATTCTCATTAAACCTATAAGAGGCGTAAATAAAATATGTTAAAGTCCCGGACGACCAAAACCAAAGCGTACTGATTGTCGCAAGTACTAGCGATGCAAGCCTCAGGTTAAGACCAAATACACCTACCGTGATGCGGATTCCCATAGACACATAGTCATACTACCAATGTGATTCTGCAGGGTCTATCCAGAGTGAAGATGTTTCCGTACTATCGGCAAACACAACCTCCTATCACACTTGCATAAGTATCCAATAATTAAATATATGAGAACTATGATGTTACGCTTCCATAACAGCACAAGTGCAATACTAGTCTATTCGGCATTATCGATGTCTAGTCTTGATAATACTACGACTAGGGATATTTAATGATTAAACCTTTTTGGATTGATATTGTCTCATATCTTATAATCTGGAACTAATCATAAGGACTTTTATCATTTATATATACAAGTAATCAATTTACAAAATGATAAAATAGCAATTTCAATTGTCACATAGTTAATTTGTACAAAAAAAACATAATGTCTTTTACAAATAGTGACGCTATGGGTCATAATTGTCCAACAATACTACCACTGAGATTCTGAGGGGTCTATCCAGAGCGAAGCTGTTCCCGGTCTAACGGCTAACAGAACCTCCTATCATACTTGCATAAATATCCAATACTTAAATATATTAGAATTATGCCGTTAAGTTTCCATAACGCGCACAAGTATAATACTAGCCTATTCTGCATTATCGATGTCCAGTCTTGATAATACTACGGCTAGGGATATTTAATGATCAAATCTTTTGTGTATTAATATTGTCTCATATCTTATTAATCCGGAACTGATCATAGAGACTTTTATCATTTATATATCCAAGTAATCCAATTATAAAATGATAAAAGAGCAATTTCCTTTGTCACATAGTTAATTTGTACAAAGAACGCTATGTCTTTTACAAATAGTGATGTTATGGGTCATAATTGTCCAACAAACAGTCTTTCGGCCATCGCCGGCTGGCACGATGGGCCAAAGGGGTACGTCGACCACCCCTTCATCTCATGGTGGCCGACGGCTGCCCTATGATGCCGGCGAATGACAAAAATGAGAGGAGAAGCGCGTGAGTTTAATTTCTTGATCCCGGCTCATCGCTTCAGTTCACGACCTAAGTCACCCACCAAATCGAAGCTCTTGGAGAGTACTACAAGTTGGTGGTGATGGATTTTTTGTTCTGTGCACAGTTGAACGTGAAACAAGAGATAAAGCTTTGGTGAATAAAGACCCATAAATGAATAGTAGCTCTGATCAGAATTCCATGGATTTCAGGGCGTTTATGGGATCGTTTGGAGCCATTATATTCCCTCGAAATCTCGATAAGACCTCTCGATAAAAACTCGCTAATTTCACGTTTTCCGTTAAATTTTTGGATCTTTCCAGTTGCTTTGTAGAGTAGCGTAATGGTATGAATTGAATTGTTTGAGCATGAGTATATTGAATATGTGCATTTGGTAGAATTCAGCTGAAAAACAGAACGAATTGGATTGATCCGATAGAATATGTAAGTTTCCGATAAAATTGGACTTTTGTGTATATTGTTATGTTTTGATTGTAATGATAGTTATGAGTTATATATGATAATACGATAATGTTTGGATAAATCCAAGTAGGTTTAGCGGGTTTGGGACCCTTCCGTAGTGTGTTTGCAGAAACTTTTTCGGAAGATTTTTTAAAATTACGTAAACCGAGGATTTAAGCTAACTGGTGGCATGAATTAATTTTTAATAATATTTTAAGAATATTGAAACTGAAAATATTGAAGTCAGACTTGTTTTGGTTGTTCCGGAAAGATCCGGAATTTTATCGTAGTTAAGTCAAAAATTCTGTAAAGTCGTGATTCTGAGGGCATTTCGTGATTTATTTTTTGAAAGATTTGACTAGAACCTGGAGTGCTCGTGAAGCTAGGTAAGTAATCTGTGCAATGAGTACTTGAATATTGATTTGTGTTTATATATTATATGTATAATGGTTGAAGTGTTTAGGATAAAATGAGGATAGTGAGAGACGATTTTGAGAATGGCTTAATGTTATGTATAATTATGTTTATTGATAGCCACATGCATGGATGTTTGTTAATACTTTGATATAAAGTGAAATTTTTAATGAGCCTAATGTCTATGTGCATGTATGGATGTACGTAAGGGTATGAACCTGTAACAGTATGAATAAATATATGTAAATGAATATGTAAATATATAAGTATATGAACGTGTATTTGCATATGTGTTAAGGTTGGTACTCAGAGCGCCAATTTCTTTTTATTTCCCTGTAAATACATTTGTGAACATCTTATTATGAATAAAATAAATAGTTTCTATAATATAACATCTCTTTATATTTGGTGAAGATGTAATTGTCCATAGAATGATTAGTTATGATACAGTTACAAAAGCGTCGCAACTGTCATTGAGTTGTATCACAACATTATCATTTCTTAAACAGTTCCTGTCAAGATTTATAATTACTTGGTCAGTAAGTAAACCCTCATAGACCGGTATGTGTCGTATATTGGAATCTTGGATTCCAATGGTTGTTTAATGAACCATGAGACTTGGAGATCGTATAGACATGCATGTGTTTAGATCATATAAACACTGAATGACTCACTGAAGATTCTTAATGGATGGTACACCAATGTCAATAAGAATCTTCTCTGGTTGAGTAGCATAATGATTCTTTGACTTGAGATACCACTGTGGATATATGAGAGATCCTCCACACTTTGATTCAAGTCACCGACCTATTTAGGTCAGACCTTCACCTGTTCGTTGGGTGTGGATTGATACTCAAGATATCCTGTGTGTGTCAAGATAGAATCTGTCAGCTCTGTGTACAGAGCATATGTATTCAATATGGGATTAGCACTCTGTTAAATCCATGGGCCCGTGGTATACTGTAGAAGTGAGTTCTAAGTGTTAATAAGAGATTGCTAATAGAATCGTCGATTAGATTATATCTATAGAGATTTGACATTTATATATATATCTTTAGAATAATCTGGATACCTGTGATGGATGAATTATATATATGCAATGACCTCAACTGTATGGTTCAGCGAGTTTATCTGTGGTCTTCATAATTTATGTGTGGGTAAATTATGGACACGAAATTGAATTTTGTGACGGATATACTTGAACCTAGAGAGTCTCACTAATGAAATATACTCGTAGAGCACTAAGGAAACTTTTATGAATAATATTGATTATTTATAAATCGTTTAACGGTTAAACGAAAAGATACATGCACAGGGGCCTTTCGGTCATTTCCTAATTAATGTGTATTTGTATTTAATAAATGATTTTATTAAATACACATTAATTAATTGTCAAATTATAATATTTGACATATTTCATTAATATATGTATTTGGATTATTTAAAGTAAATATAATACATATATTTAGATATTTGTTTTTAATTAATTAATTAATTAATTATTTAATTGTTAAATAATTAAAGTAATTAAAATATAAATATCTAAGGTGATATTTTAGTTATGAATTGATTAAGTGTAAATATTTGACTTTTACATTTGTTATAAAGGTGTAAAATGGAATTTAACTTTTTTATTTTTGTTTGAAAGATTGAAAATATCTGTTTTCTTTTTCTCTCAAAAATTCGGCCAAGCTCTAAAGTATATAAGATTTAATTTTTCATTTGCTTCATTATTTGAGGTTAAGCTTCAAAATTACCAAAGAGAGACTTGAGAGAAAAACTAAAGAGCTAAAACTTTAAGTTAAGAAAAAGCTTGGAAATCAAGGTATTTTCATTCTTTCCTCTTCTAAGAAATTATTTCTATTGCTTTAGGCTATAGTATAGGATGTTCTCTTATTTTTCTACCCTCTTGATTTTGTAATAAGATGGTTGGAAGCATGAATGAAAGATGAATGTAGGGATGGTAATTTCCGGATCCGGACCCGGATCCGTACGGACCCGGATCCAGATCCGCAAGCTCTTCAAGGGACCCGGGTCGGAAGTGGACCCGGTAAAACGCATCCGGGTCCGGACCCGGGTATACCCGGATCCGGATTCGGGATCCGCAACTCTCCACAGTTTATTTTTATTTTATTTTTTAATATTAACATCAAATTCGGATGGTTGAATTAAGACATTGATAAAGGTAAAGGAAGCTTCATAAATGTCAGAACAAAGAGACAGATTACAAGAGTAAATGAAATTATTTTGAGGAAAAATAATTGAAAATTTCCAGAAAGCGAGAAACTCTTCATCAGTTTTGGGTGTTGAATGAAAGGCGAGGGTACCCGGTTCCGGAACTATCTGGACCCACATCCGGACCCGGTAAATTGCCAGTCTTCAACAATCACACCCGGATTCGTAATTTTTTTTACGGATCCGGATCTACCCGGACCCGGGCCGGGTCCGGGTCTGCTTGTCATGCCTAGATGTATGCATGTATGTTAACAAAGTAAGCTTGTAAATGGTGTATAAGCACACTTTTGGTCATTAGATGATTTTGTTGCCATTCTAGAGTTGTTAGGTCACTCATTGATGACCTAGAATTATTCTTGAGTTATTTTAAATTGGTGAGACTTGTTTGGTGTTGTAGAGATTAGATTAAAGTGTTGGATAATGTTAATTTTGGTTAATTTGATTAATTGGAAAAATCATGGTTTTAACCTAAACCAAAATTGGGGCTTTTCATATATGTGTTGTATTTTGATATATATAAGATATACAAATCATTTTGGAATTGATTGGAAATCATTTGAGCTTGTTTTGACAAATTTGGACCTAAATGATCAAAGTTCAAACTTGATGGGGCTCTTGGCAATTTAGAAGAAATTGGAGAAATTTTTTTTTTTGAGTTGTATTTTGATCTACATGACATATATAAATCATTTTGGTAGTGATTGAAAATCATCTAAATTTATTTTTGACAAATTAGGACTTAAATAATCAAAATACAAACCTTTTGGGGTTTCACGGCAATAAAGGAAAAATTATGGATTTTGGGTAAAAACTGAATTTTTGAGTATTGAGTAATTAGAGGAAATTAATTTATTTTAATTACCCAGAAAAATTATTGAAATCGGAAAAATTTGATTTTTCTGGTTCCCATGTGTTATCTGATAATACCGACTAAAAATCCCAACAATATGCATACTATGTTAAGATATGTATATGTTGGGTATACAAAATCGATAAATGGAATAAATCATGATTTTTTAATTGGTATAACCTAAGATCTTTTGAATGGGTAAAGTACATGTGCGAATGGATGTGTTTATGAATGGATGTCTTAACTGGTAAGTTTTTGTACATGTATGTTTCCTGAAAAGAATTCTAAAAAACAAAGTATTTTTTATTGATAAGTAAGAGAATTAAAGATTTTTAAAGGCTATGGTGTTAGGGATATGCCCTATACCCAACTTGTGGATGGGCTATATGTACATGTATTTGTAATATTTTCATTAATTAATAAAATGGCAATCTTTATTATACGTGTCTTACATAACTTATATGAATCATCAAAACTGTAATAAAGTCATTGGAGTAATAAGAGGATGGCTTCCACGCCTTATGAGAATCATTACTCTTAAATGTTCCTAGTCATACCTTTGTGAATAATCTGGGCGTTCACAAAGCTGAGAGACTAGCATGATGATATGATCCGCCCTTAAGTGGGGTAGTCGATCTCATAGGCTACTAGCGGAGATCCATCCGCTTGGTGTATCACATGGATGTATGAGTTGCTCGTGTCCATCGAACTGACCGCCGAAAGTTTTCATATGAAGTGTTTATCCCATGTGTCTATGAGAAGTTTCATGTATCGATTATATGACTAGTCCTTTGACTTGAGGTCTTTACAATCTTATGTGTGGATCAAAGAACTTTGACATTCTCCTTCCCCGGTTCAAAAGATCCGATCATAAGGGTATGATTGGGTCATTTGTTGAAACACATGAAGTTTGTAAAGATACAACAGAGAATCGCCACTCTCTCGGATAATATTTTCTTATAAGAGTAGTATTCCAGTTCGCGGGTTGATATATGTGATCAGTGCTTGAGACTGTGGCCACAACGGAAGAATCATGTGAGATTCTTGGGTTAGCATGATTCATGACACTATCAACATCATACCTTTGACCATATGGGTAGACACTTTCCGTACCCTAGGTCAATAGGTGGGGATACAGTGAGGTGAGGGACCGTATCATATGTAAATCGCATACAGAATGGGTATATATATCTTTCCTTCTCATTTAGGGGCATTGGCATGTTGCTAGATGTCAACCTTGGTCATTGAAATCGAACGAACATCTGATCGGAGGATAATTTATGTTCCATTAAATTATCATGATTCATTTCATGTCCAATTTGAGGGGAACCTAAAAGGTCACACACAACAAAGTCGAAATCAATGGTTAACAGTACACAGTACATATTTAACAGCATATATGATTGCAGTAGAAATTGTTCATAAATGGTTCATTGTGTTTAATTATTGAACAGATCATTTATGAGGTTCCATAGTGGCTTAGTGATTGGTGAATGACGATAGGGGCACTTTGGGAATTGGAATAAATAGATAAAAAATTAAATTACTATTCACCTGAATAGTAACGCGTGAATAGTACCACGTGAATAATAAATTATTTATTTATTTATTTTTGTTATTTGTTTTGAATTCCAATTCAGCCCAAACTCTTATTAGGGTTTTATAATCTCATTAAACCACTAAATTAAGATCCAATAGCTAAGATTAAATTGGCTTTTATCCCACATCAGATTCTTAATTAATTTTGTTGTCTTTGGAGCACTATATAAACCCAAAGAATTCTTCACAAATCTTTACACCAAAACCTTTCATATCTTGGGTTTATATAAGTGACCAACTTTAAAGTTTAAGAGTATGCCACTGATTTTGAGGATCCTTAAGTCTAATTGACTAGAGGAACCTCGAGTTAAATTTTTTTAGGTATTTGCCTAGGCTAGCACCAAGTGCAAAATACCGTGCACTGAGGCGTAGTCTTGCCGTTGAGTTTTGGCTTTGGTGTGTGCATCTTTGGAGGCCACACACTTGGGTGGCTCTTTGTAATGTGGAAGAGATTTCTGAGTTAGAGAAAAACTTGTAGATTGGAGGGAGGACTGGAGGAGTCTTCGGTTCAAGTAAGTCTTTTTCTTTCTTTATTTTAATTAGAGTTCTTATGATAGTTAGCATGTTTAGGTTTATGTTCTTTGCATGTTTTATGAGTTTTATGCGTAGAATATATAGTAACATGCCTAAGCTTGTAGAATAATCAAAACAAATGGGTCTTGGGTAAAGGAAAAGTGGCACAATAATTTTTATTTACCGCTGCGCACTCACGGCCGCTTCCCAACAGTGGTATCAGCGTGCTGTTTTTGTTTTGATTAGTTATCACTCATTTGAACTCAAAATTGGGTGTTTAATAGCCCGTTGGAAAGCTAACACCCTGAACGTAATTGTAGGCATAAGTTTTGCATGATTTGGTTAAGATGTGAATTGTGAAATTGCATTTAAAGTTCACGCGTCTGCAGAAAAATGTGAATAGTAAATTTATTTGAATAAAATAAAATGCAATATCATAATTAAATATTAATCAAAGTTATTTAATGCCTAAAATAATTCCAACATATTAAAACTCATATGCTTTATGATTCTATGTATGATTAGAATTGGCATGATTATCTTAGGGTGCAAGCATCTAGAGACTTTCTAAGAAATAGATAGTGTATTGCTTATCCCTTAGCTAAGTAATTATTTCGTGATGAACTTAGAGATTTATTACCTTTAAGGCTAATAATTATAAATCACTTGTTTATAATAAAAGACATTATAAAAGATACCAGTGGGGTGGGACCAAGGCGTTAATAAAACTTTCCAAACTAAAGTTAATTTAACCAAAGGTATTACTAGAGTTAGATAATGATTTGGTGTCTTCCTTCACTCACTACCTTTTTATAGCGAAAAGGAAAAGCTGTGAATACATCTAGATAATCATTTACTCAAAGCTTACCTTAAAGCATATTTAGAGTGTTGGACTAATTTGGAGGATCTATTGTTTATTCATGTCACCAAGGCGATAAGAGCCTAAGAGGTAAGGGTATTTAAGAGAGTTCTCTCCACCCTCCCTCTGGGGAATTTTCAATGGAGGAATACATTTGACAGTTATTCACTTAAACTTGCTAAAATCCTCAATAGTAATTTATGTCTAAAATTTGCCTCCCATTGTAAAGTATAGACCCAAATGGCTTAAACCGTATTGGCAGGACTAGGCTTTACCAGACTGACCAATACTAATTTGTCCCTAAATCATACTATTGACAATGGTTTGACTTTTCTGAGTCATAAGACGCAGTGACCCTTAGGCGTGGTCTTATAACTTAGTGGCAAAGATTGGGTGTCCACAAGGACTAGCATAACCTATGGCATGTTTGATTGCCCAACCCAATGATCAAGGAATTGTGATTTATATCATAAATTAGTTGGGAACCTACCTAATTATCGAATTTTATAACGACCGGCCATAGTCGGAGTTATGAAATGATGATAATGGGATCCTTGCCCACTAGAAATCCATCATATTGGGGTTGATGCGATTTGCTTAAAATTTTAAAACAATTCAGTGGGAGCAAATTCATAATATTAAAACCCCATGTTATTATGAAACATTAATGAAAAACATATTCCTAATTTGAACGTTATCTCTTAAGAGGTGGGTTAAAATATTTCACAAACATTCAAATGGAAAATAGAGTATCACTTCGTTCCATCCTTGATGAGCATAAGCTCAAATGGGACAACTACAATGACTGGTTTAGAAATCTTAAAATAGTTTTACGACAAGAAAATATTTTCTATGTTCTTGAAAGACTATTTCCCCCTGAACCTGCAGAAGATGCAGACCAAAATACATTCGATTCTTGGAAGAAACGCGTCGATGATGATGAACAAGCAGTTTGCATAATGCTTGGCTCTATCTCGGATGAACTTCAGAAAGCTCACGAAGATATGGATACTCAAACCATCATATTTCACTTGAAGGAGTTGTATGCAACTTCAGTTCATATCGTGAGATTCCAAGTGTCATGTGCCTTATTCCAAACAAGGTATAAGAAAGGATCTGTTAGTGGACATGTGCTTAAGATGATTGGCCACATTGAAAAATTGGCCAACCTCGGGTTTATCATGGATCATTAGATATGTCAGGATCTAATTCTTCAGTCCTTACCAAAAGAATTCTCTAACTTTATCATGCAGTTTCATATGTCTGATAAAGAAGCTACTTTAGTAGAATTGCACAATCAGATAAAGCAAGCAGAGAATGACTTGAAACCGGAGCTTAAAACCTCCGTCATGCTTACGGGTACGGACCTGAAGACACTAGGCCTAAAGAAAAATAAGGGCAAGGCCAAGGCTCCAGATCACCTAAAGCCCAATGGTAAGGTGGAGAAGAAAAATGGAAAGAGTAAATATTTCTTTTGTGGAAAGAAGGGTCATTAGAAGAAAGACTGCAGATCCTTGAAAGCCAAGGAAGCTAGGGAAGCCCAAGAGGCCAAGAAGCCCAATGCTTCAAGTATGTTGTATATGATTGAACTATATTCTCAAAACTCTGAACCTTCTACTTGGGTGCTTGACACCGGTTGTGGGACTCACTTGTGTAACAATGTGCAGGGCCTGAGAAACAGTAGAGGACTCCGACATGGGGAGGTTGACTTACGCATGGGTAATGGAGCAAAACTGGCTGCATTGTGCGTGGGGACTTATTCATTAGTTTAGACGAATGATTTAGTTTTAGACTTAGAAGATTGTGTTTATGTACCTTCTCTAGTAAAGAACATCATTTCAATTTCTTCTTTATGTAATAAAGGCTTTTCATGCCTAATAAGTTGTAATGAATGTTCTATTTATTTCAATGAAATAAAATATGGAGATGGTATTTTGAATAATGGTATCTATGTCTTACAAACTAACAAAGAATGTTCAACCTATATAATATATACAACGTTAACTCGAATAATCTCAATGAATCATTTCTATGGCACAGTCGCTTAGGTCATATCAATGAAACAAGATTAACTAGGCTACATAAGGATGGCTATTTCAGACCCTTCAAATATAAACCTTATGGAACTTGTGAGTCTTGTTTACTTGGTAAAATGACCAAATTACCCTTCAAAGGTAAAGGACAGCGTGCAGCGGAGACATTAGGATTCATACACTCTGATGTATGCGGACTAATTTCAATCACCGCTAGAGGTGGATTCTCATACTTCATTACCTTTATCGATGCTCATTCGCGATATGGGTATATGTACCTTATGAGGTATAAATCTGAAGCCTTTGAGAAATTCAAAGACTTCAAGGCAGAAGTAGAAAACCAGCTTAATAAAAGTATTAAGTCACTATGGTCTGACCGAGGTGGTATATATTTAAGCAACGAATTTCAAGATTACTTGAGAGAAAATGGCATTGTTTCCCAGTGGATTCCTCCAGGAACTCCACATCATAATGAGGTCTCCGAAATGAGAAATTGGACATTATTAGATATGGTCCGATCAATGATGCCAGACACGAATCTACCTCTTTCATTTTGGGGTCTTGCTTTAGAAACTGCAACACTACTACTAAACCAAGTTCCTTCCAAGACTGTTATATTGGTTTCTATTAAGGTCCCAAGGATGAAATCAAGCATAAAACAAGTATGAATACACATCAAAGGAGTTGCAGAATACTCACAAAGAAAGGATTGGATGCTACGAAGAACAAAAATCTTCATTTTCTACCTCCTCCAAGCTCGGCAGTGGGCTGTTCTGTTGTCCCTATTTTCAGCCAAGTAAGGTTCTCCATGAAAGCTCCAAGCTTGTGTTGATTCCTTGCTCATGTAGTGAGTTCCCTATCACCTTTATATGAACTCATTTGTGTTCTAGCACTTGGTATTTTTGCCACAAAAACACCATTGATTTCCCTTCACTTTCTCGGCATTTCTAGACAGAAAACAGAAGAGAAAATAGAAGGTGAAAATCGTGTGAGAGAGAAGAAGGTTTTGGCTCCAAAACCGTATGCCAAGGAGAGAGAAGAAGAAATTTGTATGTGTATGTGTTAATGTTAATTTTTTTTCCAAAAACAAAATAAAACATATACAAAAACTTTTCCAAAAAGACAAGCATTAAATGCTTGCCATCATCTCACATCAACTCACATTAATCAATCAATCAATTGTCACATCACTCAAAGTGACATGTGATTTGACGTTTGATGTGACTAATGATTTGACGCTTGATTTGACTTGAGTGCCACACTCGAATTCAAAATGCGAATGCGCTCGCAAACAATCCCGGGCTCGGGTTCGCTAATTTCAAATTAACAAATTTTCTGTTGCGACGTAATTAAATGATTACGCCTAGCGAAATCACTATTCACGTCGCTAATGAATTAATTCTAAATTAATTTGTTCGCCCGAATTAAAATCTAATTTTAATTCCGCGTCGAAATCTAATTTCGTTTAATATATCAAATATATTAATTTATCGATTAATTCCAAATTAATCGTTCTCTCTCTTTAATTGATATTTTATCCCAGATAAAATATCTCCGTAATTAATCCCAGATAAATTTTCTCTCTCATCATTAATTAATCCCAGATTAATAAAAGTGCGAGTCATACGTCATGGGTGAATCTTCGGGAAGCGACCCATGAAATCCCCGGATATGTTGGCAGTAAATTCGGTCGTCGGACTATCCGAACACGTACGTACCAAGTACGACATTTTTCCGATTTACAAGACAAGGTTGGCTTCTAGCAAAGCGACATGCCTACCCAATTCTCCAGAAACATGCTTACAGGAATAAGCGATCTACATCAGGCATAGTATACGTAGTATTGTGTATGTCGATCCAGTATCGGATAATTACGTGCTAGGCCTGGGGCTGGAATTGTGTCTGCTCCGTACGAAGCACATGTCGGATGTCTTGTGACTAGTCTCTATAATCGGATAAACCTGACCTTGTCATTTTATCCCGATAGCTGCAGCATTTAAGAGAACCAGTCTCGTATCCTACGTGACCATCATCTCCACTATGACTGGAGTGATACTTCCGTCTTGACATCACACCCAACACACTACGATTCTCGATATACCCAGAAGAGGCGTACACAGAAACCGGTTAAAGCCCTGGATGACCAAAACCAAAGTATATTGATTGTCGCAAGTATTAGCAGTGTAAGTCTCAGGTTAAGACCAAATACACCTACCCTGATTTCGGACTTCCATAGACACATAATCATACTACCAATGGAATTCTGAGGAGGTCTATCCAGAGCGAAGCTGTTTCCCGTACCATCGGTAAAACATAACCTCCTATTACACTTGCATGAGTATCATATACCCAAATATATGATAACTATGTCGTTGTGCCCTCACAACGCGCACAAGTATAATACTAGTCTTTTACGTATTTATCGATGTCCAATCTCGATAATACTCTGACTAGGGATATTTAATGATTTATCCTTCGTGGACTGATACTGTCTCATATCATTCTCAATCCAGGAATAAATCATAGGGACCTCCTATCATTTATACATCTAGGTGATCTAATCACAAATGATAAGAGTGCAATCTCCTTTGTCACATAGTTAATTTGTACAACAACACCATGATTTGTACAAATAGTGACGCTATGGGTCATAATTGTCCAACAATCTCCCACTTGGCCTATAGCCAGTCACTCGAGTACCTGACACCCGAACTATGTACGGTTGGCTCAAATTACTGAGAAAAGCTTTCGTCTGCGGATTTGCATGATTATCATCTGATGCGATTTATTCGATCATCACATCGCCACGATGTATGATCCGAAGGAATCAGATGAATATCGAAGTATATATCTGGATCGTTGATGAGACCATTAATTCTTTGGCCTGTGCTGACGCCTAGCTCAGCTGCTATTAGAATTATATCTAATCTAATTAGATTTATTATCGACCCAAATAGCTTCTATTGCCGCCTCAACTGCAGCAATTACCCGCATTTGTTATTTATTCGGTAACAGTATCTTCTTTGGAAGATTTCCAGCTCACTGTTCCGTTATTCAAAATGTATAGTACCATTTGCGACTTATAGTCGTTTTATCGGTTTAGGAAACTTGCAGTAGTGATCCCAGTCACTTTAAGTTCTCCTTCTCCACAGATTAAGACAGCATCCTTAGTTCTCTAAGATACTAGCGGATGTTCTTAACATCAATCCAGTGACTATCACTTGGATTGGCCTGTTTGTGAATCCATATGCTCAAAGCATATGAGACACCAAGTCGCGTACATTTTTCAATGTACGAGTTCTCGGAGAGTTTTCTAGAAAGCCAAGCTTTCACCGATATTATTATGGGAATATCATTTCCAAGAAATGACATATTATCATTATTATATAGGACAACGATTGTCAGTGTACTCCCACTAACCTTGTTATATACACAAGAATCATTTCGTTTTGAATTAAATCATAAACTATTATGATTACATCAAAACGGTAATTCCATGAACCTAATGCTTGCTTTAATCCAAACATGGATCGAATAACCTGCAAACCTTGTTTACTTGTTATGGTATGACAAAACCGACAGGATATTGTAAACATCCTCCAAAAGGTTTCCGTTTAAGGAAAGCGATTTTCCCGTTCAGCTGACATATTTCACAAATGAAACATGCAGCATTCGAAGATCACAAATGAAAAAGCGGTTTTACTTATATAGTACCAATAGGCACAATGTCTTGTGGTACTTCAACTAGTATCCAAACTAAGTTGATATACATGGAATCCATTTCAGACTCATGACACTTTTTCATAATTAGGGAGTCGATACCTTGTATCAATTCCTCATACGTAGACAATTGGTATACCTCAATAAGATAGACATCTTTATGAGGTGAGATCAGAAACCCATACCCCAGGTTATTTTCTGACTCTCTCCGACATACGTGGTTCTTGTGTATTCGAATATTACTGGTAATAGTTTCATCCTTGATGAACTATTTATGTTCCATTAAGGAATATGTGCCTAGAATAGTATTACTCCGATTTTCATTGAGTTTCACTATCCTCCCACTTACCACTGCATATCGGTATTCCTCTTAGGAAATCTGCATGGTGAGCAACAATTACATTGTTCTCTCGTGAGTTTGTATAAGTACTATAATTTGGTATCCCTAGGATAACCTACAATAGGCACTTATCCAATTTGGGTTCTAGTTTGGTATCATCCAAACATATGCCCATCATACCCAAATTATCAGGAATGAGAAAACCCAGTTTCTTTCCTGTTCATATCTAATATGAAATCTGTCAAACAGATTTTATGGAAATTATTCAAAATAAGTTCTGCACTGTTTAATGCTTATCCGTTGAAGGAAATGGTAGCTCAGAGCGACTCATGATTAACCTTTATCATGTCTAACAAAATCCGGTTACTCACTGTTCGGACACACCGTCAAACTGACGTGTTCTGGGAGGAGTCTTCATTTGAAAGAATACTTTACTCTTTCAAGTATATTAGAAACTAATTGCGTAAGTATTTTCCATTACGGTCTTACCGTGACGATTTAATACTTTAGCCCATCTGTTTGTCTATTTCGTGTCGAAACTATAAAAGTTTCCGATTTGTGTTCTTCAAAAGAAACACATAACCATAATGCGATGCCACATCCGTAAAGGTCACAAAATATTCATATCCATCTCTAGCCTAGCCAGACATGGGCCCACTTGCTTCACTATGAACTAGGGCTAACAGATTGGTGGCATTTACACTTTTACCAAGTAAATAGTGTTATAGGCACATTGCCCAATAAACTAGATTCGTAGACTTTATTTGAATGGGATCAAATAAGTCATAGTACCCACTCTTCGAAAGTGTGGATATACGAGTCTTGTTTAATTGTGTCCCAGAAAAAAATGCCACAATTAAGTTTCATCTGATCAAATCAGTTTGAGCTGTTTGTTTGTCATGTATATGTTTGAGATTTATTTATATTCAAAAAATTAATTCTGTTATTCACATCTAATGTGTTTATCTCAATATCATCTTTATATAATGAAACACTTTAGTGTTCTAGAATATAAAGGTTCACCCGCAGCGGGTTAAACACTGATATGGAGATAATGTTTCTAGTCAAACTAGGTACATTATAACAGTTTCCTAATCCTGCTCATAGCAGATTCTGAACATCAGTATATATTTATGTACCACACTAAGTAATTAAAATCCAATTTCAATACTAGTAGTGAACATAATGTTGACAAGCATATTTGAAGTGAGAGCCTTGCTCGTCTTCAATTCCTTCATGTTTGCTTTGTCCAAACTGTTGGACATTATGACCCATAGCGTCACTATTTGCACAGATCATTGTGTTGTTGTAGCAAATTAACTATGTGACAAAGAAATTGCACTCTCATCATTTGTGATTAGATCACCATAGATATATAAATGAAGAGAGGTCCCTATGATTAGTACCTGGACTGAGAATGATATGAGACAGTATCAGTCCCCGAAGGTTTAATCATTAAATATCCCTAGCCGTAGTATTATCGAGACTGGACATCGATAATGCGGAATAGGCTAGTATTGCACTTGTGCGCGTTTGTGAGGGCACAACGGCATAGTTCTCATATATATAAGTATTGGATACTTATGCAAGTGCGATAGGAGGTCGTGTTTCACCGACGGTACGGGAAACAGCTTCGCTCTGGATAGACCCCTCGGAATCCCATTGGTATTATGACTATGTGTCTATGGGAGGCCGAAATCAAGGTAGGTGTGTATAGTCTTAACCTGAGACTTGCACCGCTAATACTTACGATAATCGATAAACTTTGGTCTTTGTGGTAGGGGATTTTAACCGGTTCTGTGTACACCACTTCTGGGTTTATCAGAGAGTCGTAGAGTATTGGGTGTGATGTCAAGATGGAAGTATCACTTCAGTAATATTGGAGATGATGTCACGCAGGATACGGTATTAGTGCTCTTAAGTGCTGCGCGGCCATCGGGATATTATGACAAGGTCATGTATATCCGATTATAGAGACTAGTTACCAGACATCCGACATGTGCTTCGTACGGGGCAGACACTTATCCAGCCCCAGGCCTAGCACGTGATTATCCGATACTGGGCCAATATACACAATACTACGGTATACTACGCTTGATACAGATCTATATATTCCTGTAAGAATATTTCTGGAGAATGGGTAGGCATGGCGCTTTGCTAGAAGCCAACCTTGTCTTGTAAATCGATATAAACGTAGTACGAGGTACTTACGTGTTCGGACAGTCCGACGATCGTATTTACTGCCAACATATCCGGAGATCTCATGGTCGCTTCCTGAAGATTCACCGATGATGTATAACTCGCACTTAATTAATCTGGGATTAATTCGATGAGAGAGAAAATTAATCTGGGATTATTTGTGGAGATATTTTATCTGGGATAAAATATTAATAAAAGAGAGAGAACGATTAATTTGGAATTAATCGATAAAATAATATATTCGATATATTATTAGAAATTAGATTTCGACGCGGAATTAAAATTAGATTTTAATTCGGGCGAACGAATTAATTTAGAATTAATTCGTTAGCGACGTGAATAGTGAATTCGCTAGGCGTAATCACTTAATTACGACGCGACGGAAAATTCGTTAATTTGGAATTAGCGAACCCGAGCCCGAGAGTGATTGCGAGCGCATTCGCATTTCGAATTCGAGCGCGGCACGCAAGTCACATCAAGCGTCAAATCGCTAGTCGCGTCAATCGTCAAATCAATTGTCACTTTGAGTGATGTGACTTGACAATATGTCACTTTATAAAGTGAATAGATGTGATGTGAAAAGTGATGTGATATGACTTAAAGTAAAAGTAAAAGTGATGGAATATGAAAAGGTTTGGAATATATATAATGTTTTATTTATTTTTGGAAAATAAATGAATAAATATATATTGCTTTTCTTTTCCTTTTACACATACATTCGGTCCTCTCTCTCTTACATGCAAACATGTACGATTTCTCTCTTCCCTCTCTTTTTCTTCTTCATCTCCTTCACGCATGGTGCGATTTCTTCTCTTATTTTTCTGGTTTCACCGAATTTTTGAGAAGCAAAATGGAAGATGAACAAGTGCTAGCACACCTTGAGTAATACATAGGTGATAGGGAAGTGTCTTCATGAGCTTGGAAAGCTTGAAGCTTGGAGCTTCAATGGAGTCTTGCATGGCCGAAAATGGAGGAGACTTTCACAGCCCAAACCGTGCGTCCACTGCAGTTCCAGAAGCCATTGCCGAGCTTGGAGGGAGCTTAAAAACGCATGTTCTTCATTTCATCAAAACCGTTCAATGTGAGTTATGTTTCCGCCTTACTCCTTTGATGTGTTTATATGCGGTTTTTATGCATGATTTGTTGATCTTGGGACTTGATTTGAACTCCTACACAAACGGCAGTCACGCTTCCGCTATCCCGTTTGCCACATTTCGGCAGACATTTTGGGATATGTCCTTTATTTCCCAGAAGATTATAATGATTTAGCCTTTTCCCTTTTCATATCCCAGAAGCCTTTGGCCAAGCCTTGGCCTTCTAGAATATCGAAGTAAGGTGCGCCTTGCGCTACTTGCCTTATTGCAAACTTTGACTTTATCTCCTTGAGAATAGTCATTAACTCTCCAAGAGTTATTTATTACAATTTAGTACTTCTAAAATCTAAAGATAGATTTATGAAGATCCTTCAATTTCATTATCATACTTTAAGGATCTAATCCTTAGTTCTGATTCAGAAATTAAGGAGTCTACTGCGGTAAGTATAATGGATTGAGCAATTATGTTATCATCACATAAATCTTCCAAAGATTATGCTCGACTATTTGCTTAACTCCGGGCTTAGGCATAATATGTTATTTTATCAAATAAAGTAACTTATTATTTTCCAGGACCATCCTGAAATTTAATTCCCAATTTGAAAATTAAACCATATAAATACATTTTCTCTAGGATTATGTTTTAAATGTTAATCTTTCAATTATATCTTGATTTTAATTGTCCAACTATTTAATCAACGATTTTGGTACTATTATATATAATGATTACTATAGTCCAACTATATAATCAACTATACTTTTAATTTGTTAATTCAATTATATTGGTACTATAATCCAATTATACAATCAACTATTTATTGAATTAGTTTGAATATAGTCCAACTATTTTTATTAAAACAACAATTTAAATATTAGTCCAACTAACATTTAATAAATAGACGAATGATATTTGTTTGAGCGCGTATGACAAGTAATTAAACGAGTATTGCAAATTCAATTCTTGCCTCCTACTATTTTTCAGCGAGCCTCTAACCTCTGTCGAGTACTCGGGAAACCGTGTTCCTAGTGGGCTAGGATCCCGTTAAATATCACACAATCTTGACTTTGGCCAACAAATTGTATGATAATTAACTAGGTAGATCTCTAAGATCGATTGGATCCAATCCAATTCCTAGATCCGGTAGGGGGACATCCAATTCTGAAACATATATCTTATATATGCCAATACATCCAATGTATTACCTAACATTTTTCCTCTGAATCAACTAAGCCTTGGCTTTGGCACAACAAACTTAGTGATCCCAGTCAAGCGCGACCCATTGACCATGGAAATCTTCGTAATCAATGTCGATGGACAAGAAGTGGTCTTGACTTTGGCAAACAAACCACAACTTGGACAAGACACCAATATGTAACAAAGCCTTCGTGATTCAAACACATCCTCGACGGACAAAGGCCTTGACTTTGGCAACAAGCCAATGCCAGTCTCGGATCTTGAATGAGAATCACTCAATGGAAGGAAAAACGCTTAATATTGTTTGAGGATTTTTCGAGTGCAAATTGGCAACCAATTTATTATCTTTGTTAAGGTCTCATCATCATACAACCTTAAACATGCATTCTAAACACATAATAAAGCGCGTATAAACAAATAATAATGATATGCGGATGGATACTTTACACATTGATCCTAGATCAAATCTCTCCCTTTCTCTCTCTCGCTAGCACAAATATTCCTTCTACCCGTTATGCTACACTTCTAAAGAAATCTCATTTACATTGAGGGGAATAGGTGAGAATAGAATACAAAGAATATAGAGGTGATAAGGTTGGACACGCAGGTCTAATTAATAAATCAAATTTATTACAACAATTTCTAAAATTGCCCCACCCATCTAATATCCATCTGATATACATTATTCATGCATCACAATCATGTATTCACACAAGCATGTTATCAATCAATCTAATCCAATTAATTAATCTGATAATTAATGATCATCCAATGTTCAAACAACGATTTGATTTTGCGCGAGTCAAACTCGTTTTGCGAATAAGTACTCAAAGTACGAATTCTCGAATTAAATTAAACTACAACATTAAATCCAATTTAATATGTATTTAATACTAATTCATTATTTAATTCCAAATTAAGTACTACACTTTATTTACGAACCTTTATGACTTAAATTCCAAATTTAATCGTTACGGGTCTCAAAGCCCGATTAATATCCAATATTAATTTAATTAAAGTCCAATTGGCTTTTAATTAATTTCTTGAGGCGTGGACTTTTGGTCAACTCGGGTCAAACCCAATAACCAAAGTCCAATCCGGGAGTTACCCCATAAGCCCAGAAATCAATTTTGGCCCATTAGGCCCAATTAAACTTTAAAGGTCCATTAAGTCGCATTTGGGCTTTATGGAAGCGGTTTTAGGCCCAATTGGATCCAATCCATTTGGCCTAAACCTAACTTGGTACAACCAAGCCCAATAAACCCAATAACAACTTTAAAAGTCCAAATCCAATTTTAAGGCCCAAATAATTAAATTCCAAAAATCCAATTTCCCAATTTAATTACACTAAAGTGTATAACATAGTTAATTACCCAATTAACATTTCCAAAACACCAATTAGCCTAATTAATCATACTCAATTACATCAATTAGTGTCCAACACATTTTGATCAAAAATCAAACCCATATGTACATGCTTTATTCTCGGCAATTTGGGGAAAATTATGCCCAATTCGAATTTAATCCAATTAAATCCAATTAAACATAAAATCAACATTCCCAATTGATTTCCAACACATCCAATGATCAAAAATCAAAACCACCAAGACATTAACATTTAATACGATTAACTAGGTCATTCTAACTTAATTATAATATACAAATTATAATATAACCAGACTAATTAAAGGCAAACTATGATACCGCATATATGGTCGGTTTAAATATAAATTACTTTACCGCCTATATGGTTGGTATTTATGTGACAGATGGTTACCGCCTATATGGCTGGTATAATTGGACTAAATTAGACTACCGCCTACATGGCTGGTTTTATATGTTTGGCATTATTAATTCCCGAGAAAGCAGAACTAATAGTAATTTATATATTATAATAAGTGAGATTCCTAGGTTTGAAATGTTAAATGTGGATCCCTTAACCCCATCATTTTATTTTAGGGAAGTGATGAAACACAATATTAACATGCTTAATAATTGATTTAATTATATTATGGGTAATACTTTAGTTGTTTATTGGATCTTAAGCTTAATGCTTCTTGTTGTCTGATCACCAATAAGATTGATTTGTTAAACTTGAAATGAACTTGAAAAATATATTTTAGGTTTCAACCTTAGATTAAATAGCTCACGATCTCCTTTAAGGATAGATAACCCTTAATAGATTTCCTTACGGGATAGACATATACCTGTCGGGCGGGGGTAGACATAATTGGAACTTGAACTTAATGAATTCAGGTAACTTGATTAACATAAAATGATTAATTCGGTTATTTGGGTGTTTGCATCTGACCATCGATAGAGGTATTTGCATATCTTCGTGTTCCATGTTAACAGACTAATTTATTTCACATGTATAAAAAAATCAATTCATCATTAGAATAATATTATGTGGAATCACTACCCTAGATATTTATGTCTTTTGTTATTTTCCTTAGTGTATACTTTTGTGTTTTTTTTACTTGTTATTTATTCAGCAAATCCACATTCAACAAACCAATCAAGCAATCAATTTATTATCCATTTAATTAGATACATGTGAATAAATAGAATCAATAATTAATAACAATAGTAGAAATTAAGTCCTCGTAGGTTTGATATTTTTATACTTGCTTGAGCGATACGTGCGCTTGTGTTATACATGTGTGATCACACCGGTCAAGTTTTTGGCGCCGTTGCCGGGGACTTATTTTTTCTTGAGTTATTAATTTTGAAGCTATCTATTTTACTTGTATCTAATTTTCTTTAAATCTTTAATTTTTATTTATTTCTTTTATTTTTCAGGTGATTGAACAATGGAACATTATTGGGCGATTGAAATATTACGAGTTTTAATGGAAGAAGATACACCCCAAATCAGAGAGCAACAGTCCGGTTTTATGAAGCATGTTGTACAGCCCAATAATTTTCACTGGATGTCAGAACCAAGCAATACTACATTTTCTCAACATAACGCAATAGGGAGATGTGAAATATGCGATAGTAACCACCCGAGCGATCAATGCATACATATTTTAGGGTGGCAGAATTATCAGAATCATTCAAGGTTTGAAGAACCTGCATATTTCACTAAACCACATTTTCTATCTTATCCACCATCCACCTACGATCTTCATCAAAAACCAGAACCATCAGAGGAAGATCGGATGATTGACATGTTCAAAAATGGCTCTAAGAACGAGAATCTCAATTTGATGCACAATTTCAGAGTCAAGCGGAATCCATACAGAGAATGACAGATCAAATTAGACAATTAATAGAAAACCTAAATTATATATCTCAAGAAGCAAACGACACTGATGAAGCCTTCAATTACCAGGCATTTCACCATGACACCTTAATAGAGGAAGAGGCTGAGCAGTATCAAGAATCAGAGGTATCAGTTTAGGAACCCAAACCAGCAAGGTCTCAATTTGATTTTTATTATTCGGACTCTGACGAGGAACCAGAAGCAAAGCTGTATGCACCAACAAAAATTGAGGATGAAACTTTGTATCCTCAAAATGAGGATCTTGGAGCATGCATTGCACTGATGTTTGAAGAAGAGATACCTGAGCCAGTCATATCAACCACAGAGGATGAAGACCTAAAATCAGACACATATTTACATCATCAGGTTGACACTCATGGAGCGTGCATTTCACAGAGGATAGATGAAAAACTGAATGCGGAAATTTTAAAATACATCTGTGAAGAAAAGATGGAACAAGAAGCAGAGCAGATAGAGGAGCAAGTGTCTGACCTTATTGAAGATCCAGTGCAATCAGGAGAAATATCACTGCTTTGGGGAATACATATCGGAGACACCACCCAAAAGCTTGACAGAATGGAATTTCCGTTCAAAGTCAAACACCATACGAGACTTCCTGATTTCCTTTCTTTCTTTTTAAGAATCACTAGAGCGACAAAGTTTAAAAAGGTGGCACGAGTACTGAATGAGACAAAATTCTTTTTGCCACTTTACCATTGGAAGAGACCTTTAAAAAGCAACCCTCAATGGATTGTCTTTAATCAGACATCTAAAACCACGATGAAGCCTCATTGACAGATGGACTTCAGACACGTCTGGCTGAAGACAAAAAATTTAGCTCAAGTAGGGTGGCAACCCATGCAATTTGTTGTAATTTTTACTTTCATATTTTTTATATATATGTTGTAGAATTTTTAACATTATGTGTTATTTTTGCAGGGAAAAATATAGATTGAGTATTTTAGGTAAAACAAACCAGTGAAAGTGAGATTATCACATAATAAAGTTTGAAAAAATTAAGAAGTTAAAAATTCAATCCAATAAAAATGGCGGAGTAAGGAGTCAACTCTTGATACGGGTCCTAGTGGATTTATTCGTCAAAAGACTCGATTTTGACCAAAAAAAAATTCCCGCGTCGCGACATGTAAAACCCAGCGTGTCACGACATGCTAACCTAAACATGGAACCCTCATCTTTAAGGCGCCGCGTTGTGACGTAGGAAAAAACTGTGTGTCCGACGCGCACGCAATATCAGGCTATAAAACAGTGGCCGCCGCATGTTCTTTTCATTTCCATAACTTCATTTTCTTCATTTCTCTTCGTTGTTTCTTCATTTTCCTCACCCAAAACTCGATTTCACCTTAAATCTCTCAATCCAACAAAATAAATCTACAAATCTTCCATTTCCCCTTCATTTTTCTCATTTCCATCAGTTTCTCTCCACTTTCTTTCTCATTTTCTCTCTCAACCAAACACCACAATGTTGGAGTTTCTAGGCCCCGAGGATCGAATAACAAACATGAAACAAGTGCGAATACAAATCGAGAAAGTCGCGGAATACTCACATCGATCGGTTGAGCGATGCGGGAGGTAACAAAAACTTAAAATCTGCTCGGCAGTGGCAGTCCATAGCACACGTAGTAAGAGTAAGCTTCTGTCCTTCCTCAAATTCGGCCATTGTTGGATCTTCGTCAAGCTCCAAGCTTCGTCGAACGATTCCCGGCTCATGGGTGGACTTCCCTATCACCTTCGCATGTCTTCGTAGTGTGCTAGCACTCTTGATTTTGCCACAAAATCATGACCTTTGCTTCCCCTTCACTGCTCAGTTTTGCCCAGAATTTTTCACAGTGAAGAACAGCCCCTTGGGCGTGTAAAAATGATAGAAGAGAGGAGAGTGAGAGAGATGAAAATGTGTTGATTAATTTTGGAAATTAATTTTCAAAAGATATACCAAAATTTCGCTTTAAAAGTTCAAACAATTAAAGCTTTAATTGCCAACACACACATCAAGTCACATCTCTCAATCAAGTTGTCAAGTCATATCACTCAAAGTGACAAGTGATTGACGCTTGAAGTGACGCTAGATGCGACTAGCGATTTGACGCTTGATTTGACTTGCGTGCCGCATTCGAATTTGAAATGCGAATGCGCTCGCAAATAATCCCGGGCTCGGGTTCGCTAATTCCAAATTAATGAATTTTCCGTTACGACGTAATTAAATGATTATGCCTAGCGAAATCACTATTCACATTGCTAACAAATTAATTCTCAATTAACCATTCGCTCGAATTAAAATCTAATTTATTCCGCGTCGAAATCCAATTTAGTTTATATATCGAATATATTAATTTTTCCGATTAATTCCAAATTAATCGTTATCTCTCTTTAATTGATATTTTATCCCAGATAAAATATCTCGCAATTAATCCCAGATTAATTTTCTCTTCATCTAATTAATGCAGGATTAATTAAAAGGTGCGAGTCATACGTCATCGGTGAATCTTTGGGGAGCGACCCATAAGATCCCCGGATATGTTGGCAGTAAAATCGGTCGTCGGACTATCCGAACACTCAAGTACCTCGTACTACGTTTATACCGATTTAAAGACAATGTTGGCCTCTAGCAAAGCGCCATGCCTACCCAATTCTCAGGAAATATCCTTACAGGAATAAAGGATCTATATCAAGCGTAGTATACCGTATTTACGTTATTTCTGTCCAGTATCGGATGATCACTGCTAGGCCTGGGGCTGGAATTGTGTCTGCCCCGTCGAAGCACATGTCGGATGTCTGGTAACTAGTCTCTATAATCGAATAAACATGACCTAGTCATAATATCCTGATAGCTCGAGCATATAAGAGAACGAGTTTCGTATCCTACGTGACCATCATCTCCATATGACTGGAGTGACACTTCTGTCTTGACATCACACCCAACACACTATGATTCTCAATATACCCAGCATTGGCGTACACAGAACCTGTTAAAGCCCTGGACGACCACAACCAAAGTATATTGATTGTCGCAAGTATTAGCGGTGCAAGTCTCAGGTTAAGACCAAATACACCTACCCTGATTCGGACTTCCATAGACACATTGTCATACTACCAATGGAATTCTGAGGGGGTCTATCAGAGCGAAGCGTTTCCCGTACCATAGGTAAAACACAACCTCCTATTACACTTGCATGAGTATCCTATACCCAATATATGAGAACTATGACGTTGTGCCCTCACAACGCGCACAAGTTGTAATACTAGTCTTTTACGTATTTATCGATGTCCAATCTCGATAATGCTCTGACTAGGGATATTTAATGATTTATCCTTTGTGGACTGATACTGTCTCATATCATTCTTCATCCAGGAACAAATCATAGGTACCTCCTATCCTTTATACATCTAGGTGATCTAATCACAAATGATAAGAGTGCAATCTCCTTTGTCACATAGTTAATTTGTACAACAACACCATGATCTGTACAAATAGTGACGCTATGGGTCATAATTGTCCAACAATCTCCCACTGGCCTATAGCCAGTCACTCGAGTGTCTTATACCCGAACTATGTACGGTTTGCTCAAACTGCTGAGAAAATGCTTTCGTCAGCGGATTTGCATGATTATAGTCTGATACGATTTATATGATCATCACATCGCCACGATGTATGATCCGAACGAATCAGATGATTATCGAAGTATGTATCTGGATCGTTGATGAGACCATTAATTCTTTAGCCTGTGCTGACGCCTAGCTCAGCTGCTAACAGAACTATATCTAATCTAATTAGATTTGTTATCGACCCAAATGGCTTCTATTGCCGCCTCAGCTGCAGCAATAACCTGATATTTGTTGTTTATTCGGTACCAGTATCTTGCTTGGAAGATTTCCAGCTCACTGTACCGTTACTCAAACTTTATAGTACCGTTTGCGACTTATAGTCGTTTTATCGGTTTGGAAACTTGCAGTAGTGATCCCAGTCACTTCAAGTTCTCATTTCCACAGATTAAGACAGCATCCTTAGATCTCTAAGAACTAACAGAGGTTCTTAACATAATTCCAGTGACTATCACTAGGATTGGCATGATTGTGAATCCATATGCTCAAAGCGTATGAGACACCAGGTCACGTACATTTTTCAATGTACGAGTCTCGGAGAGTTTTTTCTAAAGCCAATCTTTCACCGATTATATTATGGGAATATCATTTCAAGAAAGACATATTATCATTATTTATAGGACAGCCACTGTCAGTGCGCTCCCACTAACCCTCTTATATACACAAGAATCATTTCGTTTTGAATTAAAATCTATAAACCTATGATTACATCAAAACGATAATTCCGAAAACCTAATGCTTGCTTCAATCCAAACATGGATCGAATAACCTGCAAACCTTGTTTGCTAGTTTTGGTACGACAAAAACGACAGGATGTGTAAACATCCTCCTAAAGGTTTCCTTTTCAGAAAGGCGATTTTGCCATTAAGCTGTCATATTTCATAATGAAACATACAGCTTTAGGAAGCATTATCCAAATGGATTACCATGGCAATATGTAAAAGGTTCAATCATAATCAACACAATGTTGATAACGATACCTTTCCGTTAAAAGCCTAGCTTTCACGTTGGTATGTTGCCTTCCATGTATGTCTTTCATTGAAGACTGAATAGTACCATAGGAACATGCTTGCGGTACATCAACTAGTATCCAAACTGGTTGATATGGAATCCATTTCGGATTCATGACACTTTTTCATATTAGGGAGTCGATACCTTGTATCACTCCTCATACGTAGTCAGTTGGTATTACCTCAATAAGATAGACATCTTTATAAGGTGAGATCAGAAACCCATACCCTAGGTTATTTTCTGACTCTCTTCAACATACGTGGTTCTTGTGTATTCGAAGATTATTGGAATAGTTTCATCCTTGATGAACTATTTATGTTCCATTAAGATTCGGTGCCTGGATAGTATTACTCTGATTTTCATCGAGTTTTACTATCCTCCCACTTACCACTGCATTCGGTATTCCTCTTAGGAAAATTCGCATGGTGAGCAACAATTAATTGTTTCTTGTGGTTGTATACGTACAATACTTGGTATCCCTAGGATAACCTATAATTGGCACTTATCCAATTGGGTTAGTTTTGGTATCATCCAAACGTATGCTAGTATACCCAACTATCAGGAATAAGAAACCTGGTTTCTTTCCTGTTCATATCTAATATGATAATGTCTAACCGATTTTTATGGAACCTTATTCTAAATAAGTCCTCTGCACTGTTTAAGCTTATTCGTTGAAGGAAATGATAAC
>SKCR01009025.1:0-66528 GCA_019454045.1 Zanthoxylum bungeanum
CTTGCGTTATACGCGTGTGTTTACGCCGGTCATTCATGTATTGTTATCTTGTGCGCATGGGCTAATCATGTGGGGTTAAAGGTCCTCCATTCGAGGGAAATGCCTAAAGGCTTCCTTTACCATAGTTTGCCGCGCCTTTCTTCTATTGATCTCGCTATTCACTTTTTTTTTCCACTTTTCATTTTCGCATTCATGCTGTGTTAATGCTTGAGTGTTGCCTCTCGCGGTATATCGGATGGAAACCTAAACATAAATCCCATAGCCGAATCCGAATGGACGGTAGTGCAGTCTGTACTTGGGATACAATTCCACGTACCGCTTGAGAAACATTAACGCATGTGTTTGTGTCATTTTAGATACCATTTTGGTAATCTCATTCGAGCGCGTTCTCAAACGCTACTCGAACGCATGCATTCAGCCTTATCCCGTTCGAACTCATTTCCAAATGCTACTCGAACGTATGCATTATGTTTACCGTTCGAACGCGTTTCTGAACGCTACACGAACGTGCATGTAGTGAATCGACTTCTCTTCCTCATATTTCATGCATGTTTGCTCCTTTGGTCATTTCTTTTGCATTTTATACTTAATCATCTCACTTTATTATTGACACTTTTACCGTTATTATTTATTTATATTTTTGTATTTCTTTATTTGATATGTTTATGGAATTATGCACTCGTTTTTTTTTTATTTACTTTTATGGGTGTGCAAACTTAGGTGTTGATTAAATTATCTTGCATGTGTTTCATAAGACTTGGTTATACTATTGTACAAATCCTTTCATTACAATTGGCATAAGTAAGGGACCATTCCGAACCCAACGGTTTGAGGTCTTCCCTTGCGAGGGGTGAGTGCGGCCTTAAATCATTTCCCAGTTCACACTGGGTGGCGACTCCTTTATTCTCCGGTTTAGTCCCCCGCGGGCTATTCCGTACTCCCGATCGGGCCGTGAGCCCGGACAGCGTCGCCCACCTCTGTACCATGTCTACAGTCTGGCGACTCCACTGGGGATAAAGAATCGGCCTCGAAATAATGTCTTGTAATGTTTGTGATTTTTGTTTTAGTTAACCTTGTCTCATATATTTTGCATACCCTTTCTTACCTTGATGGCATCATGTATCGTGAAGTCGTTTTCGTTCGAAGCGGCGGGTCGTTATATGGTATCATCACTCGTTGGCACGTACCTTAAGGTATAAAAAAGGTGCGCTCACTTGGTCGCTCGAACCCTTGAGTGGGGAGACCTAGTTGTGGGCAACCCTTCACCGGCGGGAGCCTTTATCTATACTCCTATAAACCCGCATGTGAACCATAGTTGTATGACATATAGAAGCCACCCTTTTATGCTTTTGTTTGGGACCATCATCATTTGGATCCAGTTGGGCTTCTCGTCATAAGATACGAACTTGTTGGGCCATTTAAACTGGGACGAGTTTATGTCTTATGACGATTGGGCCAAAAGCTTCCAAAATGGCGATGGGCCACTTTGTGTTTGGGCCCCCTATCATTTGAAGTTGTTTAGCCACATTATTGCAAAAGTGTAAACCTGTTGGGCCTTTTTCAACTGGGACAAGTTTACACCTCGCAATAATATGATTGAATGCTTTGAACTGATAATGGGCTAACTTGTATGAAAACTTTGATGGGTTTAGAAAGTCCAAACATGATCCAAATATGCTAGAAGCATGAGTTCGATATCCGCACTGGCTTTCATCCAGAAGGATACGCCTTGTTACGACATATTTGTATATTTTTGGACGCTTCTAATTTCATCCCCATGACCACGGTTGCCGAAAGCCCAATTCGTCATTTCTGGACAATGGCATGATCCCATAATCGGCTTAGTCTATGTTGTAAATGGCCGGTGTTTGTCTTTTACCGATGGAAATGTACAGAAGCGGCCAAGGTTCACCCCGTAGCATAGGAGAGAGCGATTTTGTGTACCTTGCATCGGTGCATAGAATAAGCCATATCTGGAACCAAAAATAGGCTTACCACGAGTGTGGGAGAAATAAGGTCGGAATGATATATTTGGTTTGATCACCTCATGCATTTTATATATTTCATGCATCGCACGCATACATGTACCATGCTAACTTGTAGTTTTAAAGCCACCATAGATACCCGTTGGGTTAGAGAAGAATGAAGACTCAAAAAAAAAAAACAGTTAGCGAACATGAGTGAGTCAGATAACGAGAGTTCTCGCATGGATCAGTTGGAGACCAAAGTAACTAAAATTACCGAGCAGTTGCAAGCTTTGACCACCGCTGTGGCCAGTTTGACCATACCTCATATAGCCAATAATAGGAAGTTCTGCAACCTGAAAAGAAAGACCATTATGGGACCTTCGGGGACCAAGCCCACTCATTCTGAGGTTGCCATTATCAGGAACAAGCGATTCTCCAATTTTGTTAGACCTTTGTCAGAGGTGTTTGAAGAGCTGAAAAGGCAAGGACTCCTGAGTCCCTTAGAACCTAAACCACTTCCAAACCATGTGCCACGCTACCTTGACCTAAACCTATACTGTTACCTCCACCAAAAAAAAAGGCCATGAAACTGACAAATACACCCGCCTTAGGCATGAGATCTAGAACCTCATTGACGCCAATAAAATACCCGACCCGGAAAAAGAACAACCCAACGCACACAGAAACACTCCACCCACCCATATAATCAACTCCGGCCTACCCGACAGCATTTTCCTCCAAACTCACAACCACCAAGTTTCCCAAATGGGGATATGAGACAACAGTAGTAAAGATGAAACATAGCAGAAAGGGGAAAGTAGATGGGAAAAAGAATTACTACAGTTGGAGGATCTGATGTTCGAAGAAAGCAAGAAGACGGAAGAAGACAAAGTTGCAAATTATGGAGATGTTTGTTTTCCTGATCTTATTCAATTGTGATCATGCATCCATTAATCATAAGACATTGATTTTGCCTACTTGTTCGAGCCTTTTCCTTAATAATTAAGCATCAGTCCGATGATGAAATTGTTTGCTTTAGGATGAAATCTTAGAAACGATAAACTTTTGACGTATTTTTATCTGATACTTTGAGTAATTGATCTATGTTAGACTCGCGAGCACTTGATTACAGGATCTTAGCAGCGAAAGCCTGAGTAGTCAGTAAGGTGACTAGTTGAAGAAATTTTAGGTTGATGAATGACCGTTAGCCTAAATGTCTATCCTGATTTGCTTGTATTATGATGTGTGGTATGGTTGAAAATAAAAGAAAATTCTCTAAAGAAAATAATTGAACCACATATAACCGATAAGCGTGAAGCTACCCATGGGTGATTATTAAGACCATCATGAGGAGAAATGCTACCTTAAATGGTAGGTGTGTAGAAAAAAAACAAGAAAGAAAGAAAGAAAGAGAGAGAGACAAAATAAAAAGAAAACCATACCATATTGAGCACGGAAAAGCAATTGCAGAGCATAATTGAGACATCTAGTTTGGTTTGATCCATCGATCCCAATTTTTAAACGAAATCATTGAGTTGGCTTACCTTGGAATCAAGTTGTAAATGAACCTTTGCACACATACATTTTGAGTCTAACTTAGGTCATCTATTCAAAAACTGAGATTTGAGTTGCATTGAGTGCTTTGAAGGTTCTCTGGTCTCATTACTGAGCATTCTTTGAGGACAATAATATGTATAACTAATGGGACTATTTCATAGCCAGTAATATAGTAGGTTGATACGGAGTGACACATCACATAGTCCAAATTAACCTAGTGCAAGCAGCGGAGAGCAGAGAGCTAAACCAAGTCTGGGGGCGACAAGTCTACCACCTTGCGAATCAGGGACATAACGAGATCTTGAGTCATGGGACCAAAGAAAACTGAGCAATCACCAGATTAGAATTGACAGAAGGAAATTGGAAGCAGGCCCAGGGGGCGACCGAGGACATTTATAGGCGAAGGCACCAAAGAGCACAAGGAAGACCTAACCCATCGGAATAGGAAATGTATTCATGCATACATGCATACACCTCATATACATACGATTTTTATGTTTTGTCTTCGCAGGCTTTGAAGAAAAAAATGATGACGAAGAACTCCGGGAATGGTGCTCCGGGAATGGAGCATAACCTCTAGAATGAGGATGAGAAAGAAGTGAATGACGCTTCGAGAATGAAGTATAACCTCGGGAATGAGGATTAGCAAGCCGGGAATGGCACTCCTAGAATGGAGCATAACCTCGGGAATGAGGATGAGCAAGTCGGGAATGACGCTCCGAGAATGGAGCATAACCTCGGGAATGAGGATGAGCAAGCCGAGAATGACGCTCCGGGAATGGAGCATAACCTCGGGAATGAGGATGAGCAAGCCGGGAATGGCGCTCCAAGAATGGGGCATAACCTCAGGAATGAGGATGAGCAAGCCGGGAATGGCACTCCGGGAATGTAGCACGGTTCGAGAATGAACCATCACATCAGCAACACCTCGGGAATGAGGATTAGCAAGCCGGGAATGTCGCTCCGGGAATGGATCACGGTTCGAAAATGAACCATCACATCAGTGACACCTCGGGAATTAGGATTAGCAAGCCGGGAATGGCACTCCGGGAATGGACCACCTCTCAAGTAACGGTTCGGGAATGGACCAGGGGTCGAAGCACCTCACCACCAGATCAACTCAATTTGAAGCATCTCAGAACAACATGTAAGTCAGGCAACAGCTGGCAGGCCAGGTAAGTAAAAATGCATGCATGACTTTGATAGGATTGTCACTATCATACACTGCACAAGCCCATCAAAGTGGGGGCGACTGTAGACATTGCATTTTTGCATAAAAGCCCGATGATGAGCCTCGCATGGAGTCACTACCCGGTAAGTTACGGAAGTCGCAGAAAACGGACGTCGGAAGGAAAAATTCAGAAAATAAATACCTTGCCAAATTTAATTTCATTATTTAGTCTCGGGTTCGCTCAATCGATCTTTGTTTTAAATTTTAGTCTCGGCCCAAAACCCCCCCGCAACCCACAAAAGCCCACATGCCTATACGCACCCATCCAAAACCCATGCAACCCAGAAAGGGCCACACGCCCAATCCCACACACGCCCAAGGCCCACTAAATCCAATCCAAAATATTCAAATCACATTTAACACATGGTAAAATCCAATCAAATCTCCTTCCTAATTTAAATAAAATCCCCTTCCTAATCTAAATCACCTTCCAAATCAAAGATATTCCCCCACCAAAAATACTCAATATCATTTCCTTAAATAATTGAATTAAATGCATCCCCCTTTATTGCATGATTTTTTTTTCCTTGTTTTAAAATCCCATGCATGAGAAACCCTAGCTCACCCTTATAGAAAGAGACACAAACCAAACACTAAGGCTCCTCTGCTCTCTTTCACGGCAGCAACTACACACAAAAAAATAATAAAAACCCTAGATCCCTCTCACAAAGCTCTCGGCCTCTCTCTCTAAAAAACCAGACAAACCATAAAACCCTAGACGCCATATCTTTTTCACAACTCTCTCGACACCATCTCTCTTCCCTTTCTCTATAAACAACAAATCAAAAATAAAATAAAACCCTAAGAACTCACACAGTCTTCTCTCTTCACAACCTCTCTCCCTTCACGTCCCCACTCAGCCAAGACAAAACACAAAGCCAACAGAACCATCCCTCACATATTACTCTCGCTCTCAACTACACACCGGCCGATCAAACAAACCAAGCACAAACCCACAAAAACCCTAAAAATGCACGAACAACAGCCCCTCATCAACAAAGCCCTAAACGCCGAACACTAAAAAAACAAGCCAGTTAACCCCTTCACCGAGACCAGCAAATCCACGAACTGCCACCCCAGCCACGATCAAACAAACAAAAACAAACACCCCCCAGCCAACACGTGAACGGATCAAACAAGAAACCTTAAACTCTCACAAACAACTTACGGCAAAAACAGAAATAAAACCTAATAGCAGGCCTCTCTCTTCTCTTACATTCTCTCGACTCACGGCCACAAAAATAACCTCACACGTCTCTCTCTCTGACCCTAGACACCCGTCCCTTTCCTTCAACCTACACTCAACACACAAAACAATCATCACCACCAAGAACCAACCCCACTAACTGAACACTACAAACTGAACACACCGACACAACTAGTCCTCCACTACAAACCAAACACATGCTGCCCTGCAAGCCACTCAACAGCAACAAAGAAGCCCCCACAATCGACTAAATCAGTAAGAAAACCGACAAATAACAGCCCTTGCAGTACCAAAAAAATTAGCTCCCAAAATAGTAGCAGAAAACGCATAAAAATAGCGAGGAAAGACAGAGAAAACAGCAATAAACAGCGAAATAGTGAAGGAAAATACCGAACCAGAAAACCAGAAAAGTTACGGATCATTAACCCTTCCAGCGACGACGTAACGCACTTCCAATGAGCAATTTAAAAGGTAAGACCTGAGGGCCCCCTTTTATTATTTATCTTTTCAGTTATTCTTTGTCGATCACTCGCATGCATTGTTATGTTTTACGTATAGTTTCATTTGTGTTGAGTTGATGATTGCGTATTATCTCTTGCGGTATATCGGATGGAAACCCAGACGTGAATTCCGTAGCCGAATCCGAATGGACGGTAGTTCGGTCTGTACTTGGGATACAACTCCACGTACCGCTTGAGAAACTTTCAAGCACGTGTTACATTTCAATATTTAATTTTGTGTTTATTGTTCCGCTATTTATTTTCTATGTACTGTTTCTTTATTTATGCATCGTTATTTAGTGCGCATGGGCTAATCATATAGGTTAAAGGTCCTCTATTCGAGGGAAATACCTAAAGGCTACCTTTACCACGACGTTTTTCCGCGCCGGACGAAGTGTGTTTGATTGAATGTGGAATACGTTCAGTCGGGCATACGAAGTCCCAAATAAATGTCGGCATCGGTCGCATCTATTTTATTATTATGTTATTTACTTGTTGCGTATTATTACTTTATTTATTCATGCATTGTTACTTGATGCGCATGGGCTAATCATGTGGGTTAAAGGTCTTTTATTCGAGGGAAATGCCTAAAGGCTACTATTACCACGACGTTTTGCCACGCCAGACGAAGTATGTTTGATTGAATGTGGAATACGTTCAGTCGGGCATACGAAGTCCCATATAGATGTCGGCATTGGTCGCATCTCTTTCATCATTATGTTATTTACTTATTGTGTATTATTGCTTTGTTTATTCATGCATTGTTACTTGATGCGCATGGGCTAATTATGAGGGTTAAAGGTCCTCTACTCGAGGGAAATGCCTAAAGGCTACCTTTACCCCGACGTTTTGCCGCGCCGGACGAAGTATGTTTGATTGAATGTGGAATACGTTCATTCGGGCATACGAAGTCCCATATAGATGTCGACATTGGTCGCATCTCTTTTATTATTATGTTATTTACTTGTTGCGTATTATTACTTTGTTTATTCATGCATTGTTACTTGATGCACATGGGCTAATCATGTGGGTTAAAGGTTATCTATTCGAGGGAAATGCCTAAAGGCTACCTTTACCATGATGTTTTGTCGCGCCGGATGAAGTACGTTTGATTGAACGTGAGATACGTTCAGTCGGGCATATGAGGTCCCATATAGATGTCGGACGTGGTCGCATCTCTTTCATCATTATGTTATTTACTTGTTGCGTATTATTGCTTTATTTATTCATGCATTGTTACTTGATGCGCATGGGCTAATCATGAGGGTTAATAGTCCTCTATTCGAGGGAAATGCCTCAAGGTTACTTTTACCACGACGTTTTACCGCGCCAGATGAAGTATGTTTGATTGAATGTGGAATACGTTCAGTCGGGCATACGAAGTCCCATATAGATGTCGGCATTGGTCGCATCTCTTTCATCATTATGTTATTTACTTATTGTGTATTATTGCTTTATTTATTCATGCATTGTTACTTGATGCGCATGGGCTAATCATGAGGGTTAAAGGTCCTCTATTCGAGGGAAATGCCTAAAGGCTACCTTTACCACGACGTTTTGCCGCGCCGGACGAAGTATGTTTGATTGAATGTGGAATACGTTCAGTCGGGCATACGAAGTCCCATATAGATGTCGGCCTTGGTCGCATCTCTTTTATTATTATGTTATTTACTTGTTGCGTATTATTACTTTGTTTATTCATGCATTGTTACTTGATGCGCATGGGCTAATCATGTGGGTTAAAGGTCATCTATTCGAGGGAAATGCCTAAAGGCTACCTTTACCATGATGTTTTGTCGCGCCGGACGAAGTACGTTTGATTGAATGTGAGATACGTTCACTCGGGCATATGTGGTCCCATATAGATGTCGGCCGTGGTCGCATCTCTTTCATCATTATGTTATTTACTTGTTGCGTATTATTGCTTTGTTTATTCATGCATTGTTACTTGATGTGCATGGGCTAATCATGAGGGTTAATGGTCCTCTATTCGAGGGAAATGCCTAAAGGTTACTTTTACCACGATGTTTTACCGCGCCGGATGAAGTATGTTTGATTGAATGTGGAATACGTTCAGTCGGGCATACGAAGTTCGATATATGTGTTTGCCTTGGTCACATCTCTTTTATTATCATTTACTTTTTTGTGTATTATTGCTTTGTTTATTCATGTATTGTTATCTTATGCGCATGGGCTAATCATGTTGGGTTAAAGAACCTCCATTCGAGGGAAATGCCTAAAGGCTACCTTTACCATAGTTTGCCGCGCCTTTCTTCTATTGATCTCGCTATTCACCTTTTTTTGGTTGTTATTTTCCACTTTTCATTTTCGTATTAATGTCGTGTTAATGCTTTAGTGTTGCCTCTCGCGGTATATCAGATGGAAACCCAGATATAAATCCCGTAGCCGAATCCGAATGGACGGTACCTGCGGTCTGTACTTGGGAAACAACTCTACGTACCGCTTGAGAAACATTCACGCATGTGTTTTTGTCATTTTAGATACCATTTTGGTAATCTCGTTCGAACACGTTCTCAAACGCTACTCGAACGCATGCATTTGGCCTTATCCCGTTCGAACTCGTTTCCAAACGCTACTCGAACGTACGCATTCTGTTTACCATTCGAACGCGTTTCCGAATGCTACACGAACGTGCATGCAGTGAATCGACTTCTCTTCCTCATATGTCATGCATGTTTGCTCCTTTGGTCATTTTTTTTTGCATTACATACTTAATCATCTCACTTTATTATTGACGCTTTTTACCGTTATTATTTATTTATATTTTCGTATTTCTTTATTTGATATGTTTATGGAATTCTGCACTCATTTTTTTATTTGCTTTTATGGGTGTGCAAACTTAGGTGTTGATTAAATTATCTTACATGTGTTTCATAAGACTTGGTTATACTATTGCATAAATCCTTTCATTACAATTGGCATAAGTAAGGGACCATTCTGAACCCAACGGTTTGAGGTCTTCCCTTGCGAGGGGTGAGTGCGACCTTAAATCATTTCCTAGTTCACACTGGGTGGCGACTCCTTTATTCTCCGGTTTAGTCCCATGCGGGCTATTTTGTACTCCCGATCGGGCCGCGAGCCCGGACAGCGTCGCCCACCTATGTACCATGTCTACATCATGTTCTACCAAGATTCCTTATGGTTTTTTGTGTTTCCTCCTCCAGCCTGTATAAGGAGGATGGTTTTAGTTTGTTAGACATCTGCTATCTTAAGTTTGTGAAATAATATTACTAAGGTTTGCTTACATTAGTGTTCACTAAAATTCTTCCTCTCTTCTCGAAAGTCAAAGTTCTAAGTATGCCTCATAGTCCTTCTCTTTCTTCATCATATTGATCATAAGTATGCTATGTGTTTGCCCTTTTATAGGATCCTACACATCAGAACATGGTTAGATTCGTGGTGTTAGAGTTCTCTCTTGTATCAATGTTTTGTTCTTTTTCTGGTCTTTGCAGTAGAAAAGAATTATACTATTGAGACATCGGTTCTCTCTCATATACTATCAGTTTGTACTATATTTCCAAGACATCAATACTCTCTCACATACTATCAGTTTGTACTATATTTCCAAGACATTGGTTATCTCTCATACAATCAGTTTGTTAAAAAGTAAGTATATATGCAATAGAGCGTACTCACTGAGGACTGTTAAGGCTATGGAAAGCCGTGTAATTCCGTTCGAGATGGCGTGAGCATATCAATATGAAAGTTTCATTCTAAGAAATATGAGGAAGTACTCAGGTAGTTCCTGGTCTTGAGTGTTTATTATGAAAAATATAAGAAAGTATTCAGGTATTTCCTGGTCTTGAGTGTTTCATTCTGAGAAATATGAGAAATAACCCAGGGAGGTCCTAGTCTTATATTAGTATAAAGAGGTTCTGTTGTGGAGCTCCCAGTACCTGACATTTACATTTCAAACTTGTTAATGGTAATATCATTATGCATATTAGATTGATATATAAATATGCTAAGAATAACATCAACATTATAATAGTCATGTAGTAATATTAGATATTGGGTGGTCCGATATTGAGATATTATTACTATGATAAACTATTCTTAAAGTAAATATTTTAGTCGATAGTTTCGAAATACGGTCGAATTCATATTCTTAGTCGATTAAAGATAGATTGAGATGACACTATTGTTGATGTTTTTATAAAAATTTGCGCCAACCGAAACTTTAGTTGATAATCGACCAAACATACACTTTAATAAAAATGGGTGGAAAATTCTTATCACTAAATTTTATTTTATGGCCAGTAGAAATTATACTGAAAAATAATTGAAAAATAAGTGGGACTCCTTGAAGAAAATTTTCAACATTCAAATGAAACTATATCGATGTGGTTTGGAATAGTGTTAGATGTTATTTGTCATATGGCAGTTGATTTGTTGAAACCATCGGACCCTCAGTTTAAAAAAAATTCCTAAGAAAATTAGGAATGATGAACGATATTGGCCATATTTTAAAGATTGTATTGAGAAAATTGATGGGACATATATATAATATGTGATGTCTATGTCAAAGCAAATACCATATATTGGACGACGAAAAGAGATTCCTTCCCAAAGTATGATGGTTGCATGTGATTTTAATATGTGTTTTATATTCGCATGGGTTGGATGGGAAGACACTGCCCATAGTACACATATATTTTTAGAGGCTTTATGTAGAGAGAATATGCACTTTCCTCACCCACCAACGAGTTAGTTATAGTTAATTATTTATGTTACATTTATATAAGTTTGTATATATTTTTATTATTATATAATTATTTATTTTACATGTAAATATTACCTAGTAGATGCTGGATATCCTCATATGAATTGTTATTTAAGTTCTTATAAAAGTGAATGACATCATCTTTCATATTTTCTACGTGTAAGTCAGCCAAGGGGAAAAAATATATTTTTAATCATGCACATTCATCCTTGAGATGCACAATTGAATGGACTTTTGGTATTTGGAAAATTATATGGAAATTTTTGAACCATATGCATAGCTTTCCTCTGAGTATGCAAGTGAAAATTGTGATTGCTTCAATGGTTCTTCACAATTTTATAAGAAAACATGTCTGCCATGATCAAGAATTTCAACTTTATGATGATAATGAGAAATTGCTTCCAACAAGTGAGAGTGATAATCAAATGGAAGAAACTGATGAAAAATATGCAAATTCATTCAATATACATGAAATTGACTAAGAACATGATCAAATTGAAACACTTCTCATGCACCATTGACATTTGAATTTAATTTGATCAAAATTATTTATTTTGTAGAATTATTATTGATGTGTTTTGATTTTTGAACACCAATATCTATAATTACAAAGTGTTTCGATTTCTTAAGCAATAACATGCTTGTCTTAGTTGAATGATTATAAAATAACTTATTGCATATATAAATTTTTATAATTTTATTACACAAAAGCACTTTTAATATTGTACAACCAAACAGTTTAATAATTCAAAAGAGTTTTTTTATTTGACAACCAAACACTCAACAATTTTTTTTAATCAAAAGTTCTATTTTTAAAAGCTCTATTAAGAAAAACTCTACTTTCAAAAGTTTTATTTAAGAAGAAGTACCAAACAGAGCCTTAATGTCCACACTAATAACTATTTATCTACTTTTAACTCCAAATATATGATCCATGATCATCTATTTTATTAAGCATTTATTTTTATGTTATGATCATATAGCTATAAAAGGAAAGCTTATCTCTTTGTTTCTATACACTTTAAAATGAATAAAATTTTCTATAGTTTATGCTAAATTTTTTTTTTTTTGATTTTTCATTGTATTATTCTTCATATTTTTCTATTTGAAATTTTACAATTTATCAAATGGTGCTTGTGATTACCCAAATCTAGAGGTGGCCACCGATCTGGTTCGATACCAAACCGGTCGGTTCCCGGTTCCACAAGTTTCCGATTCGGTTCTGGTTCCACACTTATATGGAACCAGGAACCGAAACTGAAACCGAACAGAACGGCTCTGGTTCGATTATGGTTCCCTGTAGTTGTTTTTTTTTAATTTTTATAATGATTTAAAAAAACGAGATTAAAAAATTTATTTAAAATTACAAATTTGAATTTAGATTACATTAAATTAAAAATAAATTCAAAGATCTTGAACTTAAATTTTTAAAAACTTAAGTTGCCTATGTATCCTCCAGGGGTGAGAGGAATCAAAGCTCACGTAGTTCCATTATATTTTTAAGATAGTTCCTCATCAAAATTTACAATTATTTACTGATCAATCATCATCATTATTAGTGCCTATTGATCCTTCAGCTCATGTTCCGTTTGCACTTGCAGATGCATTATCGAACAAGTCTTCAAAGTCATCAGGGGCATCTTCTTGTTGCCTCAGATCAGCTCAGGTTCAATCATCCACACATGCAGTATTTGCAGATATATTGTCAAAACCAATTGTTAAAATTTTACCTAATAAACCAAATTCATCAAAAATCATTTTCATCATTCTATAATATTTTGTACAGTATGTTGCTCATCAAAAACTCTAAATTCAATAACTCATTTTTGTATATTCCATGATGCATCAATCCAATGACAAGTCACACTCATGTATGAGTGTGTTTGCCAATGGTCACTCCAAATATCAGAACAAATAGAAAGACGACCTTTAATATCTTTAAATATTTCATTTAGAATAATTTTACCATCTTTGTATAATTTAAAAAATTGTCGTTTTTTTGTATTTCTAGTCATTTTACAGACAGTAGGATTTAAAGCATTTCGAACATAATTAGTAGAAGTAAATTTTTCACCAAAACTTAAAGAAAGATGTGTCATACAAGTAAATTTAGCAAATTCTTCTCTATTTTTAACATCAAAATATTTAAATAAATTTTAAGAACTCGTACCTCTACTAGATAATGCGTACCTGGCCATTTGAGCTTGCGCTGTATCAAGTCCAATTTCAGCGGCATGATGTCTATCCAAGTACTTGTACATACTGCTATAGCCGCCAGTAAATTTGTAAGATACCCCACAATAGTTACATATTGCTCTTGAACCTTCATTTTCAGGGTCGACTAAACGAAAATGAATTTTGAAAATATCGGAGGATCAAGACTTAACTTCTCTTCTCCGTGTACCGATACTAGGGCCACTCTCTTGGATTGGCACATTGGACATGGTGTTCTCATATGAGCTTGTCATTTTTTGTTAAATAAATATTAAAGAATGAGATAATTGAGAATGAGAAATTGTAGATGAGAAAATTGAGAATGAGAGAATTGTAGAAATTGAGAGAATTGAAAATTGGTATGTTGAAAAAATGAAAAATGACTCATATTTATATATTTTTGGATTTTTTGTGATACTTAAAATTCCCTTATATATTTTTGGATTTTTGGTGATACTTAAAATTCCCCTAAAACTAACTGTTTTATTAATGTTATTAAGGGTAATTTAGTAATTACAGAAAAAAATAATTTTTTTTTTGTTTTTAGGGTAGGGAGTCCTCGCTCCCTCCCTACCCCAACGGCAGCCGTTGGCCTTCTACGGTCCGGTTGGAACCGTAGAATCGCTGGAACCGTTCGGTTCGGCTAGGGACGAACCCTAACCGAACCAAATAATTCTGGTTCCAGTTCCGGAGCCAGTTGGAACCAGAACCTTCCGATTCCAACTGGTTCGATTTCGGTTCCGAACCGGAACCGTGGCCGAGTCTACCCAAATCTATATTAGGTATAAATTTAAAAGTCGGCAATTAGAAAATCATATATTTTCATAAGATTTGAGATCTCGTATAATTTAGTATGGAATTTGAGATTCCATATTTTTTTTATATAGAATTCGAAATTTTTTTATTTTCATTTTTTCGGAATTGTTGGAAACCCCGCCACCAGACCACCCATTCTGGGCTTAAGCGGAGCAGGTAAAACTCCCGGTTGTCCTATATTCTTACAAGAAACGCACTCCATGGATTCGAACTCATGACCTTGATGAGTGGTAATTATATCACTATTTCCCACTCATTTAACTTAATATTTTTTATAGTTTCTTGAGTTTTGTGAATAATTTGATGTGTTTTGTGTTATTTTATAGATAAATAAAGTTTCAGGACTCTCTGGAGGTGATTTGGAGCAAAAACAGTGAAAATTGGACAAAAGGGTATTTTCGTCATTTTGCGCGTCGCGACGCGCAAGTCCTTTGTGTCGCGACGCCTAACATGCACCAAGACTTGCTAACGTGCTCCGGGTCCACAAGTCAGAATCTGAGAAATTTGACTTTGCTAACGTGCGCCGTGCCACGTGTCACCATCACAGCTGATCTGCTAACGTGCGTCGTACCACATGTCATCATCCTACGGTGCCGACAGTCATCATCGCCACGTGTCACTCCACGTGTCTGCCACGTCATCATCCACATCACCAGTTGACCGAGTCAACGTGCCACATCATCGCCACATCATCATCAACCAATCACAACGTGCCACGTGTCATCATTCTATGGTGCCGACAGTCAATTTTGCCACGTCAGCGCAATTATTGACTCATTTATCCGAATTGACACGTGGCAGATAAGAATCTGAAATTAGCCAATCCCGAGCCGCCACGTGTCGCAATTATTGAGCTCCCAGCCGCCTTGCCACATGTCACCTTATCACCTTATCCAGAATCCCACGCGACGACCAAAAATTGCCACGTCCACGTCCACAATTGCGCGTCGCGACGCTGACCCCTACTGACGCCTATAAATAGTGCTCGAAATTTCAGTTTCAGATGTACCTTCCTCTCTAATTTCTCTGATGTAAATAGAGAGTTTTCTATCTAGTTTCTTTTAAATTTTAGTTTTGTAATTGATTTTAATTACGTTCTGTAATAATAGTAATTTAATTTCTTTACTTTTTACAGTTCTTACTATTCACCATGAGGAGGTAACTTCCCCCTGCTAGGGTGAAAGGTAATTCTTTTACTATTGCTATTTAGATTAATCTCCCTTAAATATAATATATTCACTATTTAAAATTTGACTTAAAAAGGATACCACTATATTGGTCGGTTGGTAATTCATTTTAATCTGGTTTAAACCTGACTAATCAAGGATACCGCCAGATTGGTCGGTTGGTAATTAAATTTTCTTACCGCCTATATGGCAGGTTTATTTTGGTTTCGCCTTTATGGCTGGTTGGACTTAATTTGACTTAATAAGGTTACCGCCTATATGGACGGTTGGTAAAATAATCACTAAGTTAATATATTATATTAATGGAGATATCTAAATAGTAAATAGTAAAAGTTGATCATTTTACCTTAGCATTTTATTTTATTGTAATTTACTTTTCAGCTTTTACTTTACCGCAATTACTTTTCAGCATTTTTACTTTATGTCTTTTACTTTTAAGTTTTTTACTAGCCCTAGTTATGTGTCGTAACTAAGTTAGTTATCTAGGGTTGTGATGAATTATAATATCACCGGTTTATAAGGGGTTATTTTATAGTTTGGGTAATTTAAAGGTTTACTTATTAAGTCTTAAGCTTAATGCTTCTTGTTGTCTGATCACCAACAAGATTGATGTGGTAAATCTAAAATAAACTTGACAAAGGAATTTAGGTTTCAGCCTTAGACTTAATAGCCCACGATCTTCCTTGAGGATAAATAACCCTTTAATAGATTTCCTTACAGGATAGACATATACCTGTCGGGCGGGGGTAGCAATAATTGGAAATTAAACTTAATGAATCCAGATAATTTGGTTGACATAGACATATGGTTCAATTGGGTTAAACTGGGTATTTGCGTCTGACCATCGATAGAGGCTTTTGCATAATTTAGTGTTCCAGGTTAGTAAACCGATTTATTACACAACCAAGAAATAACCACTTCATCTTTTAAAAGATATTAGAAAGATTCACAACCCTAGATAGTTTTTAATATTGAATTTTCTTAAACCTACTTTTGTGCAATTTTATTTACTTATTTTTAAATTTAGAATCATCACTATTTCAAATCAATCAATCAAACTGTTAGATACTAGTAATCATTTGACCTCATAAAATTAATGGATTAGGTATTAAGTCCTCGTGGGATCGATACTTTTTATACTACTTGAACGATACGTGCGCTTGCGTTATACGCGTGTGATTACGCACCGGTCAGACCTCAAGATGAGGTCTTGAACCCTACACCACCAAGCCACGCCCCTTGAAGACGAATTCGAAATTATTTTTCGTCCTAATTAAAAATTATTTAGGAGTCAAGATGATTTTTGTCGAAATTAAAAAATCGGGTTAAGATTTAAGATGATTTTTTGTCCCGGTTAAAAAATCAGATAAATTCGAATAATTTTTCATCTGTATTAGATCGAGATTGGGATTAGCAAATCCCGCACCCTCCATAGGTGTTTCTCCCCACGATTGGCACATCAAACTATTTTCGCATAAAAATACAAATTCTTGAAAAAAAATGTTTATTTAGATTATTTATATTTATTTACGGAATTCATGAACATGACCAATATTGAAAACTTGGTAATTTGATCAAGATGAATTAAGACTCAAATCTTTAGTCTTAACCATTGAAAGAGTAGTTTTTTTCTATGGCTTAGATTTTTGGGTCCAAATTGGGTTTAAAAAAGCTGTTGAATTTACCCATTTACTAATATATTTAATATTTGGAAAAATGAAGATAACCCCCTCATATTTGACAAAACTAATCAAAATTCCATGTATTCTAAAAATACTCTATCTCAATAAAGCTATAAAGTATGGATGACAATCGGGATGTCCCGAACCGACCTGACCGAGTATCATCCCATCCCATCTCGATTACAATTCGGGATGAAGAAATCATTCCAAATCTCAACAAGAATTTTGAATAGGGATATAAAATCATCTCGAATCCAAGACCAAATGGTGTGGGATCCTGAATCCCGATAATGATTTGAGATAAAAAAAATTGTCTCGAATGACTAGATTTTTTTATTCGGGATGATATATTTGTTAGTCTCTAAGACATGCCACAAGATCCTAAACATGATTATATGTGTGAAATAACAAGAGAAGTGGCAGAATCACTTACATTGTTAAATGGAGAAATTTCGAAATTTCCTCTTTGGATGAAGATCCAAGCTTGTTGTTATGTTGATTATTCCTTGGGTGAGTTTCCCTATCACCTAATTTGACTCCTCCAAGTGCTAGCTTTGTTGAAATTTTGAAGTAAAATTTTACAACCATGGAGAGAAGCATTCGGCAATGGAGAGAAAAGAGAGAGTGAGAAAATTGTTTTTTTTCAAAACTTGGTGGTTGTGTGTTAAATCCAATTAATTAATTAAGCCAACTACTTACATCAACATTTGACCTTTGATGTAAGTCATGTGGTCCCACCACATTTTAAATTCAAAATTTGAGTTGGTTTTCTCTACACACAACTTGACTTGGGCCCACCAAAGTCAAAGATATTTTGTGTTCCCAAAACACAAAAAGATACACGCAAAGTCACGGGCAATGTTATCGGGTTCGTTTAATTCCAATTAAAGGAATTTTCCGTCGCGCCATAATTAAATCCAATTTAATTAAATAATTATGTCTCGCAAAATTATTACGATAGTCGCTTTCGAATTAATTCTAAATTAATTCGTTCTCCTGTATTAAAATCCAATTTTAATTTCGTATTGAAATCTGATTTCAATTAATATATCTGATATATTATTTTAGCCACAAATAAATAAATTAAATATAAAAATCTAATTTAACTATTAAATTTATTTTATCGATTAATTCTAAATTAATCGCTTTCTCTCTTCTATACGAAGCTAATCCCAGATTAATTCTCGCCGTAATTAATCCCAGATTAATTTTCTCTTTCATAATTAATCCCATATTAATTCTATCTGAGTCAAATGTCATTGGGGAATCTTAGGGAAGCGACCCAAGAGATTCCTGGATATGTTGGCAGTAAATACGGTTATCAGACTATCCGAACATGTGCGTACCCCGTACCATATTCTCACCGATTTACAAGACATGGTTGGCTTCTAGCAAAGCACCGTGCCTACCCAATTCTCCAGAAATAATTGCCGAGGAATATCATCTGTATCCGACGTAGTAATACTAATATTATGTAATACGTAATACGATCCAGTATCATATGTCACATGCTAGGCTTAAGGCTGGCTCTGTGTCTACCCCGTACGAAGCATATATCGGATCTTGAGTAACTAATCTCTATAATCGGGAAGTCATGACCTTGTAATACTATCCCGAAGAGTACTAGTTCTGTATCCTGTGTGACCATCATCTCCATATGACTGAAGTGACACTCTGACCGGCGTAAACACACACGTATAACGCAAGCGCACGTATCGTTCAAGTAGTATAAAAATATCGATCCCACGAGGACTTAATTTCTACTGTTGTTATTAATTATTGATACTATTTATTTACAAATATCTAATTGAGGGAGAAGAGAATGATTGCTTGATTGATTTGGTTGATTGTAGATTTGCTAAATAAATAAATAAATAAAAAGACAAAAGAAAATACTAAGGAAAATAACAAAAGACACAAAGATCTAGGGTCGTGAATCATTCTAATATCATTTAAAAGATGAAGTGGTTATTTTATGTTTGTGTAATAAATCAGTTTACTAACCTGGAACACTAAATTATGCAAAAGCCTCTGTCGATGGTCAGACACAAATACCCAGTTTAACCCATTGAACCATATGTCTATGTCAACCAAATTATCTGGATTCATTAAGTGTAAGTTCCAATTATGGCTACCCCCGCCCGACAGGTATATTCCTATCCTGTAAGGAAATCTATTAAAGGGTTATCTATCCTCAAGGAAGATCGTGGGCTATTAAGTCTAAGGCTGAAACCTAAAATCCCTATGTCTAGTTCATTTTAGATTTACCACATCAATCTTATTGGTGATCAGACAACAAGAAGCATTAGCTTAAGACTTAATAAGTAAACCTTTAAATTACCCAAACTATAAAACAACCCCTTATAAACCGGTGATATTAGAATTCATCACAACCCCAGATAACTAACACATAACTAGGGCTAGTAATAACTTAAAAGTAAAAGACATAAAGTAAAAATACTGAAAAGTAAAAGACATAAAGTAAAAACTGAAAAGTAAAATAAAATAAAATGCTATGGTAAAAGGAATTACTTTTACTACTACTAATTTAGATATCTCCCATAAAATAATATATAAACTTGTGATATTATTTTACCAACCGACCAATCTGGCGGTATCATGATTAAGTCAAATTAAGTCCAACCAGCCATATTGGCGGTAAAATTTGTCCATAATCCAGCCATAAAGGCGGTACCAAAATAAATTTACCAACCGACCAATCTGGCGGTATCCTTGATTAGTCAGGTTTAAACCAGATTAAATTGAATTGCCAACCGACCAATATAGCGGTATCCTTTATTAATCAGTATTTTAAATAGTGAATATATTATTTTTAAGGGAGATTAATCTAAATAGTAACAGTAAAAGAATTACCTTTCACCCTAGCTTGGGAAATTACCTCCTCATTACTGAAAAGTAAAAACTGAAAAATTAAAGAAAGAAAAGTACTGTGCGTAAAAGTAAATTGCGGAAAGTAAAAACTGAAAAGTAAAGAAAAGAAAGTGCGAAACTGAAAATTAATTACTGAAAACTAAAAATAAACAAACTAGATACAATCTTCTTATTTATTCATTAAGAATTTCAAAGAAGAAAGTATGAATTTTACAAATGAAATGGCTTGGTATTTATAGGCAAAATTTTGCCACCATCAAATCATCCATCAAATTCTCCACCAAATCCATTATTAATTTCTCCACTAATTACTTATCTTGTTTGGTGTTGATTTGATAATTTTTATTAATTATTAATTAATTAATATTTTGCTTTGAAAATGATTGATAATGACTTTTAATAATTACACTCCACACACTTCTGGATGGTTCATCCATTTCGGTCATGAAATCATCATAATTTGAAAATATTTTCTCTTTCAAAGTTGTAGAGCCTTGAGTCGTCTTTAATCTGGAACTTGAATCACCTCAATCCGATATCTGAGTAAAACGTTATGCCCAAAATACGACAGATGCGCAAAACTGGAATTTCCAAAACTGCACTTCGTCAAAACGCTCTTTCAAGTTTCCAATCTCCAAAATTAATATATCAAGTCCAATAATTTCCCTTATTTGACCCATATTTCATCCTAAATGATTTCATTGAGTCCCGATATTATTTTATCTGCAAAATAAACTAAAACACATCAAAACATTCATCAAACCCGAGAAACTAAACAAAATATTAAGTAAAAGGGGCGGTAAATATTGATATATTTTCCGCTCATCACACCCCCAAACCTAACATTTTGCTAGTCCTCGAGCAAAACAACAAAATAAAATTAAAATTAAACTAAGCCACTTTCGTAGGGATCACGGTTGCATTTAGCGTATGCAACAAGCCTTTAAACCCCTAGGTGTCCCTAGTGGACGAGTTGTAGTCTCGTGAGGGTTTACAGCAATGATACCCCAAACATTTTACAAAAGTAAAAAGGTATTAAAACTAATGCACACAAAAGCAAAAAGACAAGCGAAAAGAGAATAAAGAAAATTAGTGACTAATCAGGTAAAACTTTTACTCCAAGTTACTAGTTGTTTTGTTTCATTCTAAATTACCGAATAAGTAAATTCTCCGATTATTTTTATCATTCTTCATATACACAGCCAACAAAATATTAAACAACTTTTTTTTGCCCACAACAGTCATAAGTGCAGTTGATAAGAGAGTAATATTTTTGTCCTAAAGTTCTATCAGATTTCACATCTTTTTGGAGCAATAGAATAAATTTCTGATTTTTTTCTTTGATTTTTCTCTATTTTTTATTTATATACAATATCTTCCATCTATGTAGCGAGCTTTGGGTCGGTGGCTCCCAAACCAGTTGGTTTTAGGGCACCAGGTGTTAAAACACCCCTACGGACTTAATTACCCAGACTTCAGATATAAATATTTTTTGCAGCATCTTTGATCCATGTAACGCGGTGTTGGGCCAGTGACTCCCAAACCAGTTGGTTTTAGGGCACTAGGTGTTAAAACACCCTTACAGACTTAATAACTCAGATCTCGGACGTTTTTTTTTTTTTTTTTTTTTTTTTTTTTTTCCATTGCTTTTTTAAGATGCTTCTTCCAATTAAACTAGAGCACTGAATATTACAACTTTTCAATTTTAGTTCATGTCTGTATGTTACCATGTATGTTGATAATATCTGTCAACTGAGCATATGAAGATTCATTTTAGTCCATTTTAGGAGAATTCACAAACTAAATATTCAAAATGAAATAAATAAACAAAAATTAACTTGTTTCAAAATAGGCTTGAGATACGTCTCAGGAATGGAAACTCCTTACTCGGCTATCTCTTACTAATTTCAACCTTTTAGTCAAATGAAAACTTAAAAATGCAAAATATTTTTGTAATTTTTTTGAAAATTTTTCAATTTTTTTTGTATTTTTCGAAAAATTTTGGACAAAAAATAAAAAACAACATACAAACTACAAACAAGTACTATTAACTATATCTCACCCCCAAACCTAAATGAGACATTGTCCCCAATGTCTTAAACAGTAAAAGGAGAGTTAAGAAAATCGTACCTGGTTAGTTGAAATTCTACAGGAAATTAAAGGTTAAGATCCAGATTTATTCGACGTTTCTTACCACGATCATCATCAGACCATTTTATCTTTGAAATGATAGGGTCAACTTGTGGTTCATAGGCTATGAGTTGGTCAATTAGATCCGGAGCAGTTCTGGCAGTAAAGAGGAGTTCTTTCATAGGTTTCGACACGAACCCATTTCTCCGAGCATCATCAAGAAACACACAAAGAAAATCATAAAATCCATCAATGTTGAGCAGTCCAAGCGGTTTCTGGTGTATGTTCAGGTTCGCCCAAGATAGTACTATAAATATTTCCTCCAATGTGCCCAAGCCACCTGGCAAAGCAATAAAAGCATCAGAACGGTTAATCATTTCTACCAGTCGTTCAGACATACCTGGCACGATCAGTTCCTCTCCGTTTGATGATCCAATAAGATTCGCCTCTGCCAAGGGTTTTGGGATGATTCCCAAAACGTGACTGCCTCCTTCCTGTACGGCCTTTGAAACGATCCCCATAAGTCCAAGATTTCCTCCGCCATATATTAAGTGCATATTCCTTACTGCTAAGACTCGACCCAATTCCTGTGCTGCCTCTATGTATTGTGGCTTAGTACCAACACTACTACCGCAAAACACGCAGATGTTTTCAACTCGTCTTCTTGAAGTGGCTTCCATTTTTTTTTGTATTTCTTTTTCAACTCTGGATGCCTTCAAAAGTGCAATGACGGGCTGAATTTATAGTACCTGAAAAAGGGTGAGTAATAATAGCACTAATATCTTCCAAAGGACGATTTTTAGCTAAACAACAAAAGAGATCGTGAAAGGTCAAAAAGTCTGGATCATGTCTACGAAAATAAAGATAATTACAATAGAAAAGTGAATCAAAGCAATAATTAAGGCAACGGAATTGTGTACGCAATACGCCACTCGCTTAGTATAAATTCATAAGATGTGTCTCAAGATTTCATTCCTTATTCAGCCATCGCTAATGAATTGTTTTTCATCTTTGATTGCCAAACACAATTCCTTCTGTCTTAAAATGCTTCGTTTGTGCCTTTCCCTACAAAAATAACACACAAAATTAAAAAGTTCACACAAAATATGAAAACAAATTACAACAAATTGCATGGGTTGCCTCCCTGCTAGCGCTAAATTTTTCGTCTTCAGCCAGACGTGACTGAAATTCATCTGTTAAGGAGGTTTCAATGTCGTTTTGGATGTCCGATCAAAAACAATCCCGTGAGCGTTGCTTTTGAAGGGTCTCTTCCAACGGTAAGGTGGCAAAAAGAGTTTTGTCCCATTTAGTGCTTGTGCCACCTTTTTGCTCCTTGTTACTCCAGAGGTTCCTGCAAAGAAAGAAAGAAAAGGAGTCTCGTATGATGTGACTTGATTTGAATGGAAGTTTCATTCTTTCAAGCTTCTGGGTGATTTCTTTGATCAGTACTCCCCAAAACATCGATGTTTTTCCTGAATGCTCTGGATCTTTAATAAGTCAGACATTTGCTCCTCCATTTGCTCTGCTTCTTGCTCCACCTTTTCTTCACAGATGAATTGTAAAATTTTTGTATTCAGCTCTTCATCTGTCATCTGTGAAATACATGCTTCAAAATTGTCAACCAGAGGATGCAAAGATGTTTCTGACATTAGGTCTTCATCCTCTGATATGACTGGAATGGATAGTTCAGATAGATCTTCTTCAAACATCACGGTAAAACATGCTCCAAGATCTTCATTTTGAGGAGGATTGAATGTTTGATCCTCCGTTGTTGGTGCAGTAGTTGGTACAAATAGATCAGCTTCATCCTCGTCGGAATCTGAATAATAAAAGTCAAATTGAGACTTTACCGGTTCGGGCTCCTGAACTGATACCTCTGGTTGTTGATACTGCTCAGCCTCTTCCTCTGTTGAAGTGTCATTGTGAAATGATTGGTATTTGAAGGCTTCATCAGTGTCATTTGAAACTGGTTCTTGAGGTATGTAGTCCTGGTTTTCTGTGAATTGTCTCATTTGATCTGTCATCCTCTGAATGAATTCTGATTGTCTCTGAATACTTTCAAATTGTTTCTGGCTTGTTTCAAGCATTGTATCTAACTTTTCTTTTGTTTCTTGAACATATCTTCGAGCATGTTCAGCAACTGATCTTCCTCTGATGGTTCTGGTTGTTGATGAAGATCATAGGTAGATGGTGGATAAGATGGAAAATGTGGTTCTGTGAAATGTGATGGCTCGTCATAACAAGAAGGATCTTGATAGCTCTGCCACCCTGGATGGTATTTGTATTTGCAATAATCTCTAGGGTGGTTACCATTACAAATGTCACATCTCCCCATTGCGTTTTGTTTAGCAAATATGGTATTGCTTGGTTCTGGCATCCAGTGATAATTGTTGGGCTGGACAACAGGCCTCAGAAAACCGGACTGTTGCTCCCAGATGTGGGGTGTATCTTCTAGTAAAGCTCGTAATCTTTCAATCTCCCAGTAGTGTTCCATTTTTTCAATCACCAGAAAATACAATAAAGAAATAAAAATTACAGATAAGAAAAGAAAATTAGATACAAGTAAATTGGATAGCTTCAAAATTAATAACTCAAGAAATATAAGTCCCCGGCAACGGCGCCAAAAACTTGACCGGCGTAAACACACACGTATAACGCAAGCGCACGTATCGTTCAAGTAGTATAAAAATATCGATCCCACGAGGACTTAATTTCTACTGTTGTTATTAATTATTGATATACTATTTATTTACAAATATCTAATTGAGGGAGAAGAGAATGATTGCTTTGATTTGGTTGATTGTAGATTTGCTAAATAAATAAATAAATAAAAAGACAAAAGAAAATACTAAGGAAAATAACAAAGACACAAAGATCTAGGGTCGTGAATCATTCTAATATCATTTAAAAGATGAAGTGGTTATTTTATGTTTGTGTAATAAATCAGTTTACTAACCTGGAACACTAAATTATGCAAAAGCCTCTGTCGATGGTCGACACAAATACCCAGTTTAACCCAATTGAACCATATGTCTATGTCAACCAAATTATCTGGATTCATTAAGTGTAAGTTCCAATTATGGCTACCCCCGCCCGACAGGTATATTCCTATCCTGTAAGGAAATCTATTTAAGGGTTATCTATTCTCAAGGAAGATCGTGGGCTATTAAGTCTACTAGGCTGAAACCTAAAATCCCTATGTCTAGTTCATTTTAGATTTACCCATCAATCTTATTGGTGATCAGACAACAAGAAGCATTAAGCTTAAGACTTAATAAGTAAACCTTTAAATTACCCAAACTATAAAACAACCCCTTATAAACCGGTGATATTAGAATTAATTCATCACAACCCCAGATAACTAACACATAACTAGGGCTAGTAATAACTTAAAAGTAAAAGACATAAATAAAGTAAAAATACTGAAAAGTAAAAGACATAAAGTAAAACTGAAAAGAAAATAAATAAAATAAATGCTAAGGTAAAAGGAATTACTTTTACTACTACTAATTAGATAGATATCTCCCATAAAATAATATATAAACTTGTGATATTATTTTACCAACCGACCAATCTGGCGGTATCATGATTAAGTCAAATTAAGTCCAACCAGCCATATAGGCGGTAAAATTTGTCCATAATCCAGCCATAAAGGCGGTACCAAAATAAATTTACCAACCGACCAATCTGGCGGTATCCTTGATTAGTCAGGTTTAAACCAGATTATTAAATGAATTGCCAACCGACCATATAGCGGTATCCTTTATTAATCAGTATTTTAAATAGTGAATATATTATTTTTAAGGGAGATTAATCTAAATAGTAACAGTAAAAGAATTACCTTTCACCCTAGCTTGGGAAATTACCTCCTCATTACTGAAAAGTAAAAACTGAAAATTAAAGAAAGAAAAGTACTGTGCGTAAAAGTAAATTGCGGAAAGTAAAAACTGAAAAGTAAAGAAAAGAAAGTGCGAAACTGAAAATTAATTACTGAAAACTAAAAATAAACAAACTAGATACAATCTTCTTATTTATTCATTAAGAATTTCAAAGAAGAAGAAGAAAGTATGAATTTACAAATGAAATGGCTTGGTATTTATAGGCAAAATTTGCCACCATCAAATCATCCATCAAATCTCCACCAAATCCATTATTAATTTCTCCACTAATTACTTATCTTGTTTGGTGTTGATTTGATAATTTTTATTAATTATTAATTAATTAATATTTTGCTTTGAAAATGATTGATAATGACTTTTAATAATTACACTCCACACACTTCTGGATGGTTCATCAATTTCGGTCATGAAATCATCATAATTTGAAAATATTTTCTCTTTCAAAGTTGTAGATCCTTGAGTCTTATTTAATCTGGAACTTGAATCACCTCAATCCGATATCTGAGTAAAAAGTTATTCCCAAAATACGACAGATGCGCAAAACTGGAATTTCCAAAACTGCACTTCGTCAAAACGCTCTTTCAAGTTTCCAATCTCCAAAATTAATATATCAAGTCCAATAATTTCCCTTATTTGACCCATATTTCATCCTAAATGATTTCATTGAGTCCCGATATTATTTTATCTGCAAAATAAACTAAAACACATCAAAACATTCATCAAACCCGAGAAACTAAACAAAATATTAAGTAAAAGGGGCGGTAAATATTGATATATTTTCCGCTCATCACACTCCCATCTTGACATCACATCCAAAACATTACGATTCTCAGTAAACCTAATACAGGTGTACATAGAACATGTTAAAGCTCCAGACGACCAATACAAAAGTAAAATGATTGTCGCAAGTAATAGCGACGTAAGTCTCAGGTTAAAGATCACATACACCTACCTTGATTCGGATACCCATAGACACATAGTCATACTACCATTGGGATTCCGAGTGGGTCTATCCAGAGCGAACTGTTCACGGTCCAACGGCTAACAGAACCTCTTATTACACTTGCATAAGTATCCAATACCTAAATATATTAGAACAATGTCGTTAAGCTTCCATAACGAGCACAAGTGTAATACTAGTTTATTCCGCATTATTAATGTCCAGTCTCGATAATACTTTGACTATGGATATTTAATGATTAAACCGTTCATGGATTAATATTGTTTTATATCTTATTAATCTGATTTAACCATATGGACTTTTATCATTAATATATATCCAAGTAGTCTAATTACAATAATGATAAAATAGCAATTTCCTTTTGTCACATCGATTTTGTATAAACACAATGTTCTTTACAAATAGTGATGCTATGGGTCATAATTGTCCAACAATCTCCCACTTGCCCTATAGCCAATCACTCAAGTATCTAACACATGAACTATGTACATGTCGCTCAAACTTTTGCTGAGATATAGCCTTCGTCAGCGGATCTGCAATGTTATCATCTTATGTGATCTTCTCGATCTTCACATCGCCACGATGTATGATCTCACGAATCAGATGAAATCGTCGAAGTACATGCTTGGATCATTGATGAGATCGTGGTTCCTTAACCTGTACGATAGCCCCATTATTGTCACAATACAAAGGTACGGGCTCAGCTGCTAACTGTAGGACACAGAAATCGGCGACAGTGTTCTAGGCTCGCGGCCTAGATGGGAGTACGGAGTAGCCCACGGGGGAACTAAACCGGAGAAATAACATGGAGTCGCCACCCGGTGTGACTGAGAAAATGATTTAAGGTCGCACTCACCCCTCACAAGGGAAGACCTCAAACCGTTGGGTTCGGAATGGTCCCTTACTTATGCCACTTGTAATGATATGATTTGTGCAATAATCTAACCAAGCCTAAGCAACATATATTTCCAAGGATAATCTACTTCTAAGTTCATGCATAAAAAATAAATTGGAATAACGGCAAGCATATAATTTCATAAACACATTATATTGATAAACCCAGAGACGCAAATAAACAATCATTGTACAAGCATGCACATTAAGAGAGGCAATTAAGTGCATCAATATTGAAGAGAGCTAATTAAACATATGATGGGGGAAGGGAATGACTAGGGGAACAAACATGCATGAAACATGATAAAAGAATCTGTCCAGTGTGTGCGCATTCGTGTAGCGTTCGTAAACACGTTCGAACGGTAAACATAATGCAAGCGTTTGAGTAGCATTTGATAACGCGTTTGAACGATAACAGAATGTCTGCGTTCGTATAGCGTTTGATAATGCGTTCGAACGGGATGAGACATGATGCATGATATAATAAATGCATGCGTGTTCGAGTAACGTTCGTAAACACGTTCGAACGGTAAACATAATGCAAGTGTTCAAGTAGCGTTCTGAGGGGCGTTCGAACGGAAGTAAGACATAATGCATACTTCGTGTAGCATTCGTAAACGCGTTCGAACGGAATAGACAGAATGCATACGTTCGTGTGCATTCGTAAACGCGTTCGAACGAGATGAGATAGAATGCATACGTTCGTGTAGCATTTGGAAACACGTTCGAACGAGATGAGCAGAAGCATACACGTTCGTGTAGAGTTTGGAATCGCATTCGAACGAGATTGCCAAAATGGCATCTGAAATGACACAAATACACATATGGATAAACAAATACACAATGTAGACCTCATGTGCCCGATGGAACACATTTCACAATTCATCGGGTGCACCTCATCCGGCGCGGCAAAACATCATAGAAAATGTATCCTTTTAGGCATTTCCCTCGATAGAGGACCTTTAATCCACCATAGTTAACCCATGCGCACAAGAATGCAATGCATGCGTAAATAAAGCAATGATATGCAAATGGGTAAATGACATAATAAAAGGCGCGGCAAAACATCGTGGTAAATGTAGCCTTCAGGCATTTCCCTCGAATAGAGGACCTTTAATCCACCCTAGTTAGCCCATGCGCATTATATTACAATGCATATAAAATAAAGACAACAGTAATATAGGACCTCGTATGCTTGATTAAACATATCTCACATTCAATCAAACATACTCCGTCCGGCGCGGCAAAACATCATGGAAAAAGTAGCCTATAGGCATTTCCCTTGAATATAGGACCTTTAATCCACCCTAGTTAGCCCATGCGCACTATATCATCATGCATAAATAAGTAACATGCAGAAAGTAATAGCATACTAACGACTAAGTCAAGCTTAAAAAACAAATAACATACTAGCAACCCAATCATGCTCGAATACAAGGTTGGATGAAACGAAATGCGTGAATATCTCAAGTGGTACGTGGCATTGTATCCCGAGTGCAAGTGGAAATACCGTCATTCGGATTCGGCTACGGAATTTACGTCCGGGTTTTCCCATCCAATATACCACAAGAGAGAACACATGTTCCATTCATTCAATGACCACAACATATATCAATGAACGACTCTCATGCGAAGGAATTCTAATAAACAACAAAAAAAGATGAGAATAAATAAGAAGGGTGCTCTCAGGTCTAACCTCTCAGGTCGTCTCTTGAAAGTGCGTTACACGACCGTCGGAAGGGTTGATGCTCTGCAACTCCTCCGGTTCACTGGTCCACTGCTCTCGTTCGCCGCTTTGCTATTTTGAGCTGTCATTTCCTCTGTTTTGCTGTTGTTTTCGGTAATTGTTTGGTCACTGCGTTCACTGTATTAAGGGACTATTTGGGGCGTTCTGTTTTTGGTGTTTGGGCTGCTGTTTTGGAGGGTGATTTCAGTCACTGCAGTGCAGTTTGGGGGACTATTTTTGGTGGTTACAGTGGGGTGTTTTTAAGGCAGTTTATTCGGTGGTTTAAGCTAAGTTGGTGTTGGTGGTATGTTTTTTGGTGAATGGAGGGCTGCGTGATGTGGCAATGGATGGGTTATTTCGTGAGTGTTTCCGTGATGGTGGAGTATAGTATAAGAGAAAATGTTTTGCTTGCTTCTTGCCTTTTTTTTTCTTGGGCGTGTATCTTCGGTTTATTTCTTTGTGTTTTTGCTAGAATGAGCTAGGGTGTGAAGGTTGGTTTAGGCTTCTTTTTATAATGGTTTCTAGGGTTTCTAGGTAGAAAGTGAATCCTCAAAAAAGTGAAGTGCCTTGATTGGTTTATGAAAGGAAAAGATTGTTTAATAATTTAGGGAGTGAATATCTTAATTGGTGTTTGATTAGGGAAGGGATATATTTGATTTGTTTTTATTTTAGGTATGTGAATTATTTAGATTAGAATGTGATTTATTTTATTTAGGAAGGATATTATTTTAATTTGTGACATGTTTTAAATATTTAATTTTTTTGGTGGGTTTTTTGGTGGGCTAATTGGGCTTGGGCGTGAGGCTAGCAACAAAACTAGAAGTCCGACACCGTTCGAATGCCGATTCAAAGCTACATGAACGCCCGCAATCTACTTGACGTTCGAACGTGTTCATGAACGCAGCATGAACGAAAGTAGGAACATGTGAATTGAATCCGATGAACATACTTATTCTGAATTTCCCCTTTCGACATTCGTTTCCCGCGACTTTCCGCAACCTAAAGGTAGTTGCCTGTCCGTACGAGACCATCATCGGGACTTATATGCAAAATGCAGTGCCTAGCCTAACGGAACTACTCCTAATCCAATTAGGAATTTACGGATCCAAACTGCTTCTTTTGCTGCCTCAGCTGCAGCAATATATTCCGCTTCTGTTGTTGAATCGGCAACAGTCTCTTGCTTGGAAGATTTCCAGCTCACTGCTCCGTTGTTTAAACAAAATATGTACCCTGATTGCGACTTACAGTCGTCTTTGTCGGTTTGGAAACTTGCATCGGCGAACCCAGTCACCTCAAGTTCTCCTTCCCCATAGACTAAGAAAGCATCTTTAGTTCGTCTAAGATACTTAAGGATGTTCTTTACAGCAATCCAGTGACCATCACCTGGATCGGCCTGATAGCGACTGCACATGCTCAAAGCATATGAGACATCAGGTCGCGTACATATCATGGCGTACATGATCGATCCGACTGCTGAAGCATACGGGATCCGAATCATTGCATCTCTCTTATCTTGAGTTTTAGGACACATATCCTTCGATAGAGAGACGCCATGTGACACCGGAAGCCCCCTCTTGGACTGATCCATGTTGAATCTCTTCAACACTTTGTCAATGTACGAGCTCTGGAGAGTGCCCCAGCAGCTTTCTAGATCTATCCCGGTAGATCCTTATTCCTAGAATAAAGGCTGCCTCTCCAGGTCTTTCATGGAGAATTTTCATGAAAACCAAGCTTTCACCGATTGTAACATGGGAATGTCATTTCCAAGAAGCAATACATCATTAACATATAGGACAATGAATGTCAGTGCGCTCCCAATAACCTTCTTATATACACAAGAATCATCTTCGTTTTGAATGAAACCATATTCTTTTATGATCTCATCAAAACGATGGTTCCAAGAACGCGATGCTTGCTTTAATCCATAAATGGATCGGTTTAACTTGCAAACCTTGTTTGCATGTCTTGGTACGACAAAACCATCAGGTTGTTGCATATAAACATCCTCCAAAAGGTTGTTTCCGTTAAGAAAGCGGTTTGACATCCATCTGCCATATTTCATAATCGAAATATGCAGCAATAGCAAGCATTATCCGAATGGATTTAATCATGGCAACGGGTGAAAAGGTTCGTCGTAATCGACACCATGTCGTTGACGATACCCTTTAGCTACAAGCCTAGCTTTGTACGTTTGTATGTTGCCTTCCATGTCTGTCTTCTTTTTGAAGATCCATTTACAACCAATAGGCTTAATGCCTTCTGGTACATCAACCAGTGTCCAAACTTGGTTGGTATACATGGAATCCATTTCGGACTTCATGGCTTCTTGCCATAAAGCGGAGTCGATACCTTGTATCGCTTCCTCATACGTAGCCGGTTCATCTTCCTCAATAAGATTAATGTCTACATGAGGTGAGATCAGAAACCCATACCTCTCAGGTTGTTTTCTGACTCTCTCCGACTTACGCGGTTCTTGTGTATCAGAAGATTGTGGAACAGTCTCATCCCTGATGGACTGTTCGTGTTCCGTGAGGGGGTCGGTGCCAGGAACAGTATCACTCGATTTTCATCGAGTTCTACTTTCCTCCCACTTACCACTGCATTCATGAATTCCTTTTCTAGGAAACCGCATGAAGAGCAACAAATATTTGTTCTCTCTTGTGGGTTGTAGAAATAATATCCTTTCGTTTCCTTAGGATAACCTACAAATAGGCACTTTATCCGATTTGGGTTCTAGTTTGGTACTATCCAAACGTTTAACATATGCCCAGCATCCCCAAATCTTCAGGAATAAGAAACCTGGTTTCTTTCCTGTCCATATCTCATATGGAGTCTGTTCAACAGACTTTGACGGAACCTTATTCAAAATAAGTATTGCACTGTTTAATGCGTATCCCCAGAAGGAAATCGGTAGCTCTGTGCGACTCATCATTGACCTTACCATGTCCAACAAAGTTCGGTTTCTCCGTTCGGACACACCGTTCAATTGAGGTGTTCCGGGAGGAGTCCACTGTGAAAGAATACCATATTCTTTCAAGTAATCTTGAAACTCATTGCTTAAGTATTCTCCACCACGGTCCGACCGTAATGTTTTAATACTTTTGCCAGTCTGTTTTTCTACTTCGTGTCGAAACTCTTTGAATTTCTCAAAAGTTTCCGACTTGTGTTTCATAAGATACACATAACCATAACGCGATGCATCATCCGTAAAGGTTACGAAGTATTCATATCCACCTCTAGCCTGGCTAGACATGGGCCCGCATACGTCACTATGAACGAGGGCTAACAGCTCGGTGGCACGTACACCTTTACCACTAAAAGGTGTTTTAGGCATTTTGCCTAACAAACAAGATTCGCAGACATCATATGAATTAGGATCAAATCCGTCCAAGTATCCATTCTTCGAAAGTGTGGATATACGAGTTTTGTTAATGTGTCCCAGACGACAATGCCACAAATAAGTCTCATCTGTTTTACTCAATTTGAGCTTTTTGTTTGTCATGTTATATGTTTGAGATTCGTTTATATTCAAAATATAAAGACCATTATTCACATCTGCTGTACATATCAAAATATCATCTTTATAAACAAAACACCCAGTGTTCCTGAATACAAAGGTATACCCGCATCGGGTTAAACTAGATACAGAGATAATATTCCTAGTCAAACTAGGTACAAAATAACAGTCGCCTAATGTAAGTACATGCCCTGAGGGCAGATTCAAAACATAGGTGCCAACGGCCAAAACAGCGACTCTCGTCCCATTTCTGACTCGCATGTCGATCTCCCCTGAAGCCAGTCTCCTGCTAATCTGCAGATCCTGCACATCAGTACATATGTGAGTACCACATCCAGTATCAAAAATCCAATTTTTAAAACTAGTAGTAGACATGTTTATTTCAATAACAAACATACCTGAAGCCGGAGCCTTGCCCGCCTTCGCTTCCTTCAAGTCCGCCTTGAACTTACGGCAGTCACGCTTCCAGTGACCCCGTTTGCCACAGTGTAGGCAGACGTCTTGGGATTTGTCCTTTGTCTTCCCAGAAGACTGTGATGATTGAGCCTTGCCCTTCTTCTTCTTCTTCTTCTTCTTCCACACCCCAGAAGTCTTCGGCCAAGCCTTGGCCTTCTTGGATGTCGAAGTAAGATGCGCCTCGCGCTTCTTGCCTTTCAGAAGCTCTGGCTCTGCCTCTTTCAGCATAGCCATTAACTCTCCAAGAGTTTTCTCTTGGTTCATCATATTATAGTTCATGATGAACCCGCCCCAGCAGTCGGGCAGAGACTGTAAGATCAAATCTATGGAAGTCTCGGCCTCGAAGGTAATGCCCAGCTGACCCAGCTGTTCGATGTCAGCAATCATCTGTGACACGTAGTGTTCGACAGATGTACCCTCTGACATACGAGAGCGAAAGAGCTTCTTCTGCAACTCATACTTCTGAGATCTAAGATTAGATCTATGAAGATCCTTCAACTTCAACATCATCGCATAAGGATCCAATCCCTTGTTCTGACGACGAAACTGAGGAGTCATTGCAGCAAGCATAACAGATTGAGCAGTAAAGTTATCATCACGGTGAGTCTTCCAAAGCTCATGCTCTACTGGCCGCTCAAGTCCGGGCTCAGGCCCGAGAGGTCTCTCTATTACATAGAGCAACTTCTCAGCTCCCAGGACTATCCTGAGGTTCATTTCCCAGTCTGGAAAATTTACGCCGTTAAAGACATTCTCACCCATGATTATGTCCCTAACGCTTATCTTTCCAGCCATTTTGATTGCTATAGTCCAACTATCCAATCAAATGTTTCGGGTACACTCAAATGCAATGGTTACTATAGTCCAACTATATAACCAACTACAAATGGAGTAGTGTTGAGTACAGTCTAACTGTTCAAAGAAAACAATAAATGAATAATATTAGTCCAACTAATATATATAATAACGAGAAATAATAATAATAGAGTGCGCATATTAGCGAGTATTAAACGAAATTGCAAATTTAATACTAGCCTCCCACTAATTTTCGGCGAGCCTCTAACCCTCCGTTGAGTACTCGGGAAACCTAGTTTCCTAGTGGGCTAGGATCCCGTTAAATAATACACAACCTTGACTTTGGCCAACAAGCTGTATAAAATTTAACTAGGTAGATCTCTAAGATCAATTGGATCCCATCCAATTCCTAGATCCGGTAGGTGGACATCCAAGTCCGAAACATATATCTAATATATTTCCTAACTGTTTCCTCTGAATCAACTAAGCCTTGGCTTTGGCTCAACAAGCTTAATGATTCCAGTTAAGCGCGACCCATTGACAGTGGGAAAGCTTCGTAATCCACGTCGATGAACAAGAGTGACCTTGACTTTGGCCAACAAGTCACAACTGCCCAAGACATGCGATATTAACAAAGCTTTCATGGTTCAAACACATCCGCGATAGACAATGATCTTGACTTTGGCCAACAAATCAAAGCCAATCTTGGATCTTGAGAGAGAACCACTCAATGGAAGGAAACACTTAATATTAAATGCGAGGGCGTTTTCGTAAATTGGCAACCAATTATTATCTTTGATTAGGTCTCATCATACACCCTTAAACATGCATTCTAAAAGCACAATAAGGCGCGATAAATATAATAATGATATGCGGATGGATATTCATATACATTTTGTTCCTAGAACAAATCTCTCTCTTTTCTTTTCTCTCTCTCTCCCTAGCACTTTACATTCTTCTATTTACCCAATTACATAACACTATAAGAAACCTCATTTACATTGAGGGGAATTGGTGAGAAGAGAAATACAATGAGAATAAGAGGTGATAGGCTGGACACGCAGGTCCAATTTCAAATAAATACAATATTTACAATAATTTCCAAAATTGCCCCCACCCATCTAATATCCATCCGATATACATTATTCAAACAAATACATCCAAGCATTCACACATAGCATGTTGTCAATCAATGTAATCCAATTAATTAATTCTTCAATTAATGACCATCCAATGTTCATACAACGATTTGATTTGCGCGAGTCCAACTCGTTTAAGAATAAATACTCAAAGTAAGTATTCTTGAATTATATCGAACTACAATATTAAATCCAATTTAAATTGTATTCAATACTAATTCAAGTTTAATTCCAAATTAAATAATTGCACTTATTCTATTATAATAATGCTCTTTTAGACTTGGATTCCAAATCCAATCCAAATGGTTTCAAAGGCCTATTTAGCATCCAATGCCAATTCTATTAGGTCCAATAGGCTTTAATTAATTCTTTTGGCCATTATAGATCAAGCCCATAATGCCTTGGCCCATTTAGGAATCACCATATGCCATAAATTAATTTTGGCCCATTAGGCCCAATTAGATTATTAAAGGCCCAAAAGTCATATTTTGGACTTTTATGGAAATAGTTTAGGCCCAATTGGATCCAACCCAATTGTCCACAACCAAACTTGGCCCAACTAAGCCCATTAATCCAAATATAACCAAATTAGCCCATTTAGTATTTTAGGGACTAATTTACATTAATACAATATTCCAAATATTACATTAATCCATTTTAAGTGTAATTAACATAACTAATTAATTAATCTAACATTTCCAAAATATTAATTAATCTAATTAATCATGCTTATCATTCCAATTCATGTCCAACACAAATTGAAGCAAAATCAAGTCTCCAACAAGCATGCTAACTCACGGCAAGATGACAAAAATTAATATCCAATTTGATTCCAATCCAATTAAATCAACATTCAACATATATATCATGCCATTAACACATCCAAGTGTCAAAATTTAAAAAATCACCATGAGTTACACTAGGGTAATTTCGGCCAACTTAGGGAATTAGGGAAATTTGATCCAATCAATTTTTCAACAATCCAACAATGCACAACTCCAAGTTATCATCATCTAACATCAACCAACAACTCAATTTTGAATTTTCATGCTCCAAGCAAAAATTCCTAATTAAAGTTTATGAACCCTAGTTTTTCAAAATCATATTTAGCAAGGCTCTGATACCATTGTTAGTCTCTAAGACATGCCACAAGATCCTAAACATGATTTATGTGTGAAATAACAAGAAAAGTGGCGGAATCACTTACATTGTTAAATGGAGAAATTTCGAAAATTTCTCTTTGGATGAAGCTCCAAGCTTGTTGTTATGTTTATTCCTGGGTGAGTTTCCCTATCACCTAATTTGACTCCTCCAAGTGCTAGCTTTGTTGAAATTTTGAAGCAAAATTTCACAACCATGGAAGAAGAATTCGGCAATGGAAGAAAGAGAGAGTGAGAAAATTAGTTTTTTTTCAAAACTTGGTGGTTGTGTGTTAAATCATTAATTATTAAGCCAACTACTTACATCAACATTTGACCTTTGATGTAAGTCATGTGATCCCACCACATTTTAAATTCAAAATTTGAGTTGGCTTTCTCAACACACAACTTGACTTGGGCCCACCAAAGTCAAAGATATTTTGTGTTCCCAAAACACAAAAAGACACACGCAAAGTCACGGGCAATTTTATCGGGTTCGTTTAATTCCAATTAAATGAATTTTCCGTCGCGCCATAATTAAATCCAATTTAATTAAATAATTATGCCTCGCAAAATTATTACGATAGTCGCTTTCGAATTAATTCTAAATTAATTCGTTCGCCCGAATTAAAATCCAATTTTAATTTCGTATTGAAATCTGATTTCAATTAATATATCTGATATATTATTTTAGCCACAAATAAATAAATTAAATAGAAAAATCCAATTTAACTATTAAATTTATTTTATCGATTAATTCTAAATTAATCGCGTTCTCTCTTCTATACGAAGTTAATCCCAGATTAATTCTTGCCGCAATTAATCCCAGATTAATTTTCTCTCTCTCATAATTAATCCCAGATTAATTCTATCTGAGTCAAATGTCATTGGTGAATCTTTGGGAAGCGACCCAAGAGATTCCTGGATATGTTGGCAGTAAATACGGTTATCGGACTATCCGAACACGTGCGTACCCCGTACCATGTTCTCACCGATTTACAAGACATGGTTGGCTTCTAGCAAAGCACCGTGCCTACCCAATTCTCCAGAAATATTCACCGAGGAATATCATCTGTATCAGGCGTAGTAATACTAATATTATGTAATACGTAATACGATCCAGTATCGGATGTCACATGCTAGGCCTAGGGCTGGCTCTGTGTCTGCCCCGTACGAAGCATATATCGGATCCTGAGTAACTAATCTCTGTAATCGGGAAGTCATGACCTAGTCATACTATCCCGATAGCTGCAGCTTTAAGAGTACTAGTTTCGTATCATGTGTGACCATCATCTCCATATGACTGAAGTGATACTCTCATCTTGACATCACATCCAATACACTACGATTCTCAGTAAACCCAATACAGGCGTACACAGAACCTGTTAAAGCTCCAGACGACCAATACTAAAGTAAACTGATTGTCGCAAGTAATAGCGACGTAAGTCTCAGGTTAAAGATCACATACACCTACCCTGATTCGGATTCCCATAGACACATAGTCATACTACCAATGGGATTCCGAGTGGGTCTATCCAGAGCGAACTGTTCCCGGTCCAACGGCTAACAGAACCTCTTATTACACTTGCATAAGTATCCAATACCTAAATATATGAGAACTATGTCGTTAAGCTTCCATAACGCGCACAAGTGTAATACTAGTTTATTCCGCATTATTAATGTCCAGTCTCGATAATACTTCGACTATGGATATTTAATGATTAAACCGTTCGTGGATTAATATGTCTCATATCTTATTAATCTGATTTAACCATATGGACTTTTATCATTAATGATGATAAATCTATCACTAATTTTCCACTCATTTAACTTAATATTTTGTATAGTTTTCTTGAGTTTGTGAATTTTTGTTTGATGTTTTGTGTTATTTTGTAGATAAATAAATTTTCATGACCTATGAGGAGTGATTTGGGCCAAAACAGTGAAAATTGGGCAAAAAAGGCATTTGGTAATTTTCCGCGTCGCGACGCCTAACTGCGTCGACAGTGCTAACGTGCGTCGGGGCTACAAATTAGAATCTGAGAAAAGTTTGACTTTGCTAACGTGCGCTGTGCCACGTGTCGCCATCACAAATCCGATCTGCTACATGCTTCGTGCCAAGTGTCCATTATCCTACTTGCCGACATCGCCATCGCCACATGTCCCCATGTGTCACTCTCCACGTCATTGCACGTCATCGTCCACATCACCAGGTTGACCGAGTCAATTGCCACGTCATCAGCCATTTCATCATCAACCAATCAAACGGCCACGTGTCGCGATTCTATGGTGTCGACAGTCAAATTGCCACGTGTCGCCACGTCAGCGCCACATCAGCATCAATTTTGCTCTCTTATCCCTATCTGACACGTGGCGGATAAGAATCTAGCTGACCAATCAGATCCGCCACGTGTCACCTTATCACCTTATCCAGAATCTTCAACCGACGAACCAGAAGCTGCCACATCGTGAACAAACGGGTGTCGCGACGCGAGCTGGGCGTCGCGACGCGCGACCCTTACTGATGCCTATAAATAGAGCGCGAAATCTCAGTTTCAGTTGTACCATCTCTCTCATCTCTTTTAAAGAGGGAATGTAAATAGGAGTTTCTCTCTCTAGTTTCTTTTAATTTTAGTTTTGTAAATACTTTTAGTTACTTTTGTAATAATAGTAATTTACTTTTTTACTTTTTACAGTTTTTACTATTCACCATGATGAGGTAACTTCCCCAGCTATGGTGAAAGGTAATTCTTTTACTATTGCTATTTAGATTATCTCTCTTAAATATAATATATTCACTATTTAAAATATTGACTTAAAAAGGATACGCCAGATTGGTCGGTTGGTAATTCATTTTTAATCTGGTTTAAACCTGACTAATCAAGGATACCGCCAGATTGGTCGGTTGGTATTAAACTTTCTTACCACCGCATATGGCAGGTTCATGGACAAATCTTTTTACCGCCTTAATGGCTGGTTGGACTTAATTTGACTTAATCAGGTTACCGCCTATATGGCTGGTTGGTAAAATAATCACAAGTTTATATATTATATTATGGGAGATATCTAAATTAGTAGTAGTAAAAGTAATTCTTTTACCTTAGCATTTTATTTTATTGTAATTTACTTTTCAGTCACAGTATTACTTTACCGCATTTTTACTTTATGTCTTTTGTTTTCAAGTTTTACTAGCCCTAGTTATATGTTGTAACTAAATTAGTTATCTTGGGTTGTGATGACTTTTAATATCACCGATTTATAAGGGGTTAGATTATAGTTTGGGTAATATAAAGATTTATTTATTGAGTCTTAATCTTAATGCTTTTTATTAACTAGCCACTAATAAAATTGATCTGGTAAATCTAAATGAACTAGACATAGGATTTTAGGTTTCACCTTAGACTTAATAGCCCACGATCTTCCTTGAGGATAGATAACCCTTTAATAGATTTCCTTACAGGATAGACATATACCTGTCGGGCGGGGGTAGCCATAATTGGAACTTAAACTTAATGAATCCAGATAATTTGGTTGACATAGACATATGGTTCATTGAGTTAAACTGGGTATTTGTGTCTGACCATCGACAGGGCTTTCACATAATTTAGTGTTCCAGGTTAATAAATCAATATATTACCCAACTATAAAATAACCACTTCATCTTTAAAATGATATGGAAGAAATCACAACCCTAGATAGTTTTTTATATTGAATTTTCTTAAAACCTACTTTCGAATAATTTTATTTACTTATTTTTAAATTTAGAATCGTCACCATTTTCAATCATCAAACAACCTGTTAGATACTAGTATCATTTGACCTCATAAAATTAATAGCTTAGATATTAAGTCCTCGTGGGATCGATATTTTTATACTACTTGAACGATACGTGCGCTTGCGTTATACGTGTTGTTTACGCCGGTCAAGTTTTTGGATCCGTTTCAGTTCTCAGACGCTACATGAGACGAACTAGAAGCTTTGAAATCCGACCGCTTGACCTAAAGATTGAAAGAACCATCAGACAGTTGAGAAGGGAAATGCGAGAAGGCCAATAAGCTTTAGTCAACATGGAAACCTGAACCGTTGGAGGTTGCACCACCAATACCCATTCGAGACAGAACCATTCTGGTGGTCGACAGCCTCATTTCCTGTATTGTACTTCCTCTCTTACCAGCAATGCGTGTGACATCAAAACATGCATTCAGATGATTCCAGTCAGTTCAGTTCGAGGGGAATGCAACTGAAGATCCTAATGCCCACATCATTAACTTCCTGGAAGTTTGCGGCACTTTCAACTACAACAGAGCCTCAGAAGATGCAATGAGACTGCGAGTTTTTCCATATTCCTTGAAAAACAGCAAAAGCTTGGCTACATTCACTACCAGCAGGTTCCATCACAACTTGGAACACTATAGCCACCAAATTCCTTGCAAGTACTTTCCATCAGCCAGAACTGCAAAGTTGAGGAATGACATCCATCTCCCTCGTGCAGCAAGATTCAGAATCCCTCTGCGAAGCTTGGGAAAGATTCAAAGATTTACTCCGGAAATGTCCTCACCATGAGATTGCAAAATGGCTTCAAGTCCAAACATTCTATAATGGACTTTCTGGAATAATGAGAACCACAATTGATGCTGCTGCTGGAGAAGCTTTAATGGCAAAAGGAGAATATCAAGCCTGGGAACTAATCAAAGAAATGCCCAATAACAATTCCTTGTGGCCAACAGAAAGGAGCATGATCCAAAGAATTGCAGGAATTTATGAAAGTGGAGCCAATAAAGCAGTCAACGCCAAGCTAGATCAAATATGCAAATTTATGGAGACTCTTACCACTGGATCCATAAGTTCACCATATGGAGGAGCACCAGAGTCGAACCAACTTGAAGAGACGGTGAATTATGTCAACAATTTCAACAAACAGGGGAATAATCCATATTCCAACACCTACAACCCAGGGTGGAGGAATCATCGTAATTTTTTCATGGAGCAACAATTCAGGCCAACAGCAGAACTATCCACCACCTGGATTCCAACAACAGAACAAAGGCCAGGAACAGAAGTGTTGACCTACTTGAAAAAGATTGAAGCAAAACACGACTCTCAAGCAGCAAGATATGATGTTATGTTTCAATCTCATGCAGCATTAATTCAAAGTCAATATGCTTCTATTAAAGCACTGGAGAATCAAATTGGACAACTGGCCAATGCTCAGAGTTACGACCGCCAGGTACCCTTCTTCTAGCAACACAGAGCCAAATCCAAGAAACATAGGGAAGGAGCAGTGTCATGTCATCATGTTAAAAACGTACTGAAATCAACAAAGATGTTGGAGCTAAACACTGCTGAGGAAGTTCCAAAAGAAACAAAGCAACAGATGGAGGAAAAAAGAAGCAAGGAAAAGAACAGATCACTCCACCTCCACATTTTCCTCAGCGTCTTCAGAAGAACAAATTGGACAAGCAGTTTTCTCGTTCCTGGAGATCTTCAAAAGCTGCATATCAACATTCCATTACAGAAGCGTTGGACAAATGCCCAGCTATGCCAAATTCATGAAAGACATTCTTTCACGAAAGCGGAGATTGGGAGATTACGAGACAGTAGCATTATCATAAGAATGCAGCGCTATCATTCAGAGGAAAATTCCCCCAAATTTGAAAGATTCTGGCAGTTTCACTGTTCCTTGCATCATAGGAGAACATAACTTTGGTAAAGCTTTATGTTATTTAGGTGCAAGTGTTAACTTGATGCCTTAGTCTATTTTCAGGAAACTGCAGATTGGAGAAACAATGCCAACTTCAGTCTCTCTACAACTTGCTGATAGAACGCTCGTATTTCCAAGAGGTGTAGTTGAAGATGTGTTAGTCAAAGTTGACAAATTCATTTTCCCAGCAGATTTTATTATCCTTGATATGGAGGAAGACGCAGACGTGCCAATCATCCTCGGGAGACCATTCTTGGCTACAGGTCGAACCATTATTGATGTACAAAAAGAGAATTAACCATGAGAGTACAGGACCAAGAAGTAACATTCAATATTTTCAAGGCCATGAATTTCCATGATGATGAAAAGAAGGGATGTTTCAGACTTGATGTGATACCAGTACCATTCAGAACTGTGATGAAAGAAAAGTTCTTCTGACAAACTTAAAGCATGTCAATTGTCTGTGGAGCCTAAAGATAAAGCGTCTTTTGCACTGAAAGAGCCAATTCTTGCACTACAAGCAACAGAAGAGAAAAGTTCCACCAGCTCAACGAATTGGAAGAATTCCACAATCAGCCTTTTGAGAATGCCAAATTGTACAAAGAAAAGGGCAAGAAAAGACATGATGAGAAGTTAGTACGCAACAACTGGAACCAGGGCAGAAGGTATTGTTAAACAAATCAGGGTGAAATTTTCCCATGGAACCCAAAATCACGATGGTCAGGTCCATTTGTGATCACCAAAGTTTTACCAGATAGAGCCGTTGAGATACATGATCCTGACTCCACAAAAACTTTCAAGGTTAAAACCAAGTGTGTCAAGCACTACTGGGGAGGGAGAATCATTTGAGCGACAAAAAGAAAGTGTCACACTTTCAGATCCAGCCTAACATTCGAGAAGTCACGTATAGCTGACGACTTTAAATTTAGCGCTATCAGGGAGGCAACACATGCAATTTTTGTATATATTGTGATTTGGTGTGATTTAATTTGGTGTGTTTAGTTTTTGCAGATTAAGACATTTCAAGATGGAAGAAGCTCTCGCAAATCTTCACAAGCAATTTCCTTCTCTCCCTCAAAAATCTCTGATGAATGTTTACAAAGCTTGTTTGGAACGGATGAGGTTACTGATGATCAAAGGTATTCCTACTGACATTTGTTGGATTATTGAAGCATGGGTCCGATTGGCAGGTGAGTCTTCTGACTCTTTTATTTCACATCTGTCTGGCTTAGGAAAGAGCACATATGCTAAAAAGAGAAGAGCCAAAAGAATGTGTGTTTGTTATAATGTGCTTGTATGTTTTGTGATACTCGTTGTCGTTCTTTAGGAATGGTGTCCGATAACCGCGAAGATAAGATTAACTTCATTAGGGATGGCATGAGTAAGGAGTCTTTGGATGACATATCTAAAACTCTTGAGACGCATCCCAGTGGATGTGTGTATCATGAAATTCGCATGTTATATGCACAATTCCAAAAGGAAAGACAACTGTTAAGTCTCGGAATCTGACTCAAAAAGACCCTGTTTGCCAATTTATAAGAAAATTGGATGGAAGCTTGTCCCTGACGCATAGACGTCAATCAAGCCGTTACTTTTCTTGTAAATATTATATCTCTTTGTCTTTTCTTAATAATTGTAATTTGTTTTGTTGTTTTCTTTATGTTTTTTCCGACAGGATCCAGACATTTTTTACTATCACGATATTATTTTACTATTTTGCTACTAATCGTCCTTGGAAGATACTAGTGCTATTATTTTACTCACCCATATTCAGGACTTATAAATTCAACTCACCATTGCATTTTTGAAGCATCCAGAGTTGAGAAAGAATACATAAAAAATGTAGCCACTTCGAGAAGACGAGTTGAAAATATATGTGTGTTTTGCGGTAGTAGTGTTGGTACTAAGCCACAATACGTAGAAGTAGCACAAGAATTGGGTCGAGTCTTAGCTGCAAGAAATATGCACTTAGTATATGGCGGAGGCAATCTTGGTCTTATGGGGATCGTTTCAAATGCCGTACAAGAAGGAGACAGTCATGTTTTGGGAATCATCCCAAAACCCTTGGCAGAAGCAAATCTTATTGAACCATCAAACGGAGAGGAACTGATCGTGTCATGTATGTCTGAACGACTGGTAGAAATGATTAACCGTGCTGATGCTTTTATTGCTTTGCCAGGTGGCTTGGGTACATTGGAGAAATTTTTATAGTGCTATCTTGGGCGAACCTAAACATACACCAGAAACCGCTTGGATTGTTCAACGTTGATGGTTTTATGATTTTCTTTGTGTGTTTCTTGATGATGCCGGAGAAATGGTTTTTGTCAAAACCTTTAAAAGAACTCCTTTTTTACTGCCAGAACTGCTCCGGATCTAATTGACCAACTCTTAGCCTATGAACCACAAGTTGACCCTATCATTTCAAAGATAAATTGGTCTGAGGATGATCGTGGTAAGAGGCGTCAGATTAATCTGGATCTTAGCCTTTAATTTCCTGTAGAATTTCAGCTAACCAGGTATTATCTTATAAACTCTTCATCTACTGTTTAAGACATTGGGGACAATGTCTCATTTAGGTTTGGGGGAGGAAATTAGTTGATCAGTACCTTATTTTTAGTTTGTGTGTTGTTTTTTTTATTTTTCCAAAATTTTTCGAAAAATACAAAAAAAATTGAAAATTTTTCAAAAATTACAAAAAATATTTTGCGTTTTTTGCTTTTTTATTTTGACTAAAATGGTGAAATTGGTGAGAGATAACTGAGTAAGGAGTTCCCACTCCTGATACGTGTCTCAAACCCATTTTCGGAACAAGTTAATTTTTGTTTATTTTCATTTGAATTATCTAATTTGTGAATTCTCCATAAAAATTGCCTAAAATGGATCTTCATATGCTCAGTTGACAGGTATTATCAACATATATAGTAACATACGGACATAAGCTAAAATTGAAAAGTTTGTAATATTCAGTGCTCTAGTTTAATTGGAGGAAGCATCTCAAAAGCAATGGAGTAAAAAATAAATAAATAAATAAATAAATAAATCTGAGATCCGAGTTATTAAGTATGTAAGGGTGTTTTAACACCTAGTGCCCTAAAACCAACTGGTTTGGGAGTCACTGGCCCAAGCTCGCTACATGGATCAAAGATGCTGCAAAAATATATATATCTGAAGTCTGAGTAATTAAGTCCGTAGGGGTGTCTTAACACCTGGTGCCCTAAAACCAACTGGTTTGGGAGCCACCGACCCAACACTCGCTACATAGACGGAAGATATTGTATATAAATAAAAAAAAATCAAAGAAAAATCTGAAAAATTATTACATTGCAGCAAAAAGGTGTGAATTCTGATAAAACTTTAGGACAAAAATATTACTCTCTTATCAACTGCACTTATGACTGTTGTGGGCAAAAATGAGTTGTTTAATATTATGTTGGCTGTGTATATGGAGAATGGTAAATATAATCGGAGAATTTACTTATTCAGTAATTAGAAAGAAACAAAACAACTAGTAACTTGGAGTAGAAATTTCACCTGATTAGTCACTAACTTCTTTATTCTCTTTTCGCTTGTCTTTTTGCTTTTGTGTGCATTGGTTTCACTACCTTTTTACTTTTATAAAATGTTTGTGGGTATCATTGCTGTAAAACCCTCACGAGACTACAACTCGTCCACTAGGGACACCTAGGGGTTTAAAGGCTTGTTGCATACGCTAAATGCAACCGTGATCCCTACGAAAGTGGCTTAGTTAAATTTTATTATGTTATGTTTTGCTCGAGGACTAGCAAAATGTTAGGTTTGGGGGTTTGATGAGTGATAAATATATCATTATTTCTCACTCATTTAACTTAATATTTTGTATAGTTTCTTGAGTTTTGTGTTATTTTGTAGATAAATAAAGTTTCAGGACACTCTGGAGGTGATTTTGGCCAAAACAGTGAAAATTGGCAAAAATGGCATTTTGGTAATTTTCCGCTTCGCGACAGCTAACGTGCGCCGAACAATGCTAACGTGCGCCGGGTCCACAAATCAGAATCTGAGAAAAGTTTGACTTTGCTAACGTGCGCTGTGCCACGTGTCACCATCACAGCCGATCTGCTAACATACGTCGTGCCACGTGTCATCATCCTACGGTGGCGACAATCGCATCGCCACATGTCGCCACGTGTCACTCCACGTCATCGTCCACATCACCAGGTTGACCGAGTCAAATTGCCACGTCATCGCCATGTCATCATCAACCAATCACAGTGTGCCACGTGTCGCGATTCTATGGTGCCGACAGTCAAATTGCCACGTGTCGCCACGTCAGCGCCACGTCAGCATCAATTATTGGCTCTCTTATCCCTATCTGACAAGTGGCGGATAAGAATCTAGCCGACCAATCAGAAGCCGCCATGTGTCACAATAATTGAGTCACAACCACCTTGTCACGTGTCACCTTATCACCTTATCCAGAATCTTCAACAGACGAACCAGAAGCTGCCACGTCGACCAAACGGGCATCGCGACGCGAGCTGGGCGTCGCGACGCGCGACCCTTACTGATGCCTATAAATAGAGCGTGAAATCCCAGTTTCAGTTGTACTATCTCTCTTCATCTCTTTGATGTAAAGAGGGAGTTTCTCTCTCTAGTTTCTTTTAATTTTAGTTTTGTAAATAATTTTAATTACGTTTTGTAATAATAGTAATTTACTTTTTTACTTTTTACAGTTTTTACTATTCACCATGATGAGGTAACTTCCCCAGCTAGGGTGAAAGGTAATTTTTTTACTATTGCTATTTAGATTCATCTCTCTTAAATATAATATATTCACTATTTAAAATATTGACTTAAAAATGATACCGCCAGATTCGTCGGTTGGTAATTCATTTTTAATCTGGTTTAAACCTGACTAATCAATGATACCGCCAGATTGGTCGGTGGTAATTAAACTTTCTTACCGCCTATATGGCAGGTTCATGGCCAAATCTTTTTAACCGCCTTAATGGCTGGTTGGACTTAATTTGACTTAATGAGGTTACCCCGCCTATATGGCTGGTTGGTAAAATAATCACAAGTTTATATATTATATTATGGGAGATATCTAAATTAGTAGTAGTAAAAGTAATTCCTTTTACCTTAGCATTTTATTTTATTGTAATTTACTTTTCAGTATTTACTTTACCGTATTTTTACTTTATGTCTTTTATTTTCAAGTTTTTACTAGCCCTAGTTATGTGTTGTAACTAAATTAGTTATCTGAGGTTGTGACGACTTTTAATATCATCGGTTTATAAGGGGTTAGATTATAGTTTGGGTAATATAAAGATTTATTTATTGAGTCTTAATCTTAATGCTTTTTATTAACTAGCCACTAATAAAATTGATCTGGTAAATCTAAAATGAACTAGACATAGGGATTTTAGGTTTCAGCAGCCTATACTTAATAGCCCACGATCTTCCTTGAGGATAGATAACCCTTTAATAGATTTCCTTACAGGATAGACATATACCTGTCGGGCGGGGGTAGCTATAATTGGAACTTAAACTTAATGAATCCAGATAATTTGGTTGACATAGACATATGGTTCAATTGAGTTAAACTGGGTATTTGTGTCTGACCATCGATAGAGGCTTTCACATAATTTAGTGTTCCAGGTTAATAAATCAATATATTACCCAACTATAAAATAACCACTTCATCTTTAAAATAATATTGGAAGAAATCACACCCTAGATAGTTTTTAATATTGAATTTTCTTAAAACCTACTTTCGAATATTTTATTTACTTGTTTTTAAATTTAGAATCGTCACAATTTCAAATCAATCAAACAACCTGTTAGATATTAGTAGTCATTTGACCTCATAAAATTAATAGCTTAGATATTAAGTCCCCGTGGGATCGATATTTTTATACTACTTGAACGATACGTGCGCTTGCGTTATATGTGTGTGTTTACGCCGGTCAATCATTAATATATATATCCAAGTAATCTAATTACAATAATGATAAAATAGCAATTTCCTTTTGTCACATAGATAATTTGTACAAAAACACAATGTTCTTTACAAATAGTGATGTTATGGTCATAATTGTCCAATAATATCAGTCTGAATCCAGACCGAAATTTTCATTCGAGACGAAAAATCATCCCAAATCCCGGACAAAACGAGATGAGATCTCGATCGGGATTCAAGATTTTTTATCAACCCTACAATTAGGGTTATTAGGATTAGCAATGTGTTGAGACAATACTAGATTTGTCAATCTCGATCTCGTCCCGTATACGAAACCATGATGCAAAATTGTCTCGGTCTTGTCCCGTTATATTTTTCGGGACAAAATCATTCAGGTCCCGTCCCACATCTCGTTAAATCTCGTCTCATTCTGTTGTCTCGTTCCGTATCATCTTATCCCGTCTCATCCCGTCCTGTTTTTAAAATGGGACATAAAACAAGTCTCAAATCTCGTCCCAAACGAGACGAGATAGGAAATATTGCCATCCATGTCTACTATCATGGGAGTTTTGTTTAATTTTTAAACATTAGGAGAGTTTCGATTAGTTTTGTCAAACATCTAGGGGTTAAACTCATTTTCCCTTTAATATTTAGATGTTAATTATTTGAAAACAATTCAATATTTCATTAAATATATTACTTATTAAATTTTTTTCAACACAAATCAATCCATCTAAATACGTAGTCGTGTAGGTTAAAAAGGGACATTTTTAGTTATTAACTTCACTTAAATTTAAATAATAAAATGTAAACTTAATTCAAAATTGTATTAAACAGCAAATCATTTCATCAAAATCCATACTGGTAATCAATCTAAATTTTAGATTTTTCATTGTGATCAGGATTGACAAATCTCAACCCAGTACAGTCCGACTGATTGTCAACCCTAGCCATATTATTAATAGTGTGTTTATTTGAGGACAATGAGAATGGATGAATGAAAATCATTTCCATTAAGGTTGGTTATTTTCTAAAATTGAATAAAAATATGAATGAAAATGAAAATAGAGCCCACCCATTTGAGAATAGAGAATGAGAATCTCATTCCTACCACTCCCATGGGAATGAGATTTCCATTCTCATTATTGATGAGAAATTACAATATTACTCATAAGGTAATTAATTAATATTAATTTATAAATAATAAATAAAATATATTAATAATCAATAATTAATTTGATAGAAGAATAAATTAATATTTAGTAATTTAATGCATTAATACTTAATTAATAAAGTTAATCAATACTTAATTTATAAATAATAAATAAAATTAATAATAGTTAAGGATAAAATAACATTTAACATTTTAATAAAAGATTAATTTAATATTTAGTAATTTAATACATTAATAAAGTAATAATTAATTAATACTTAAATAATAAATAATAAATAAAATTAATAAAGAATTAATAATAAAATGATATTTAAATTTAATATAAAAGAATAAATTAATATTTAGTAATTTAATGCATTAATACTTAATATAAATATACTTAATTAATACTTAATTTATAAATAATAAATAAAATTAATAAAATTAAGGATAAATATTATTTAACATTTTAAAAAATATTAATTTAATATTTAGTAATTTATACTTAATAAAGTAATAACTTAATTAATACTACCTACTAAATAAATAATAAATAAAATTAATCAAAAATTAATAATAAAATGATTTTAATATTTTAAATAAAGAATAATTTAATAATGACTAATTTAATATTTAGTAATTTAATACATTAAAAACTAATGATAATTAATAAAAAAAAATTAATTTATAATATAATTAAGGGTATTTTTGTACTTTTTAACAAATCATTCCGATTACTACATAAAGTAAACCCTCAATTGTAATATTATTTCATTCCAATTCTGATTCCTACAGTTAAGTAAACAACTTATTTTGATTTCGATTTACCATTCTCATTCCATTTCATTCCGATTTTATTTCATTCCGATTTCATCTCATTCCGATTTCGAGTACGTAAACCCACCATAATCAATTGAAACCAGTAATGGCAAGGGCACACAAGAAGAAGCTAAATCAAAACGGCAAATCCTCGTCTCTCATTTTCACTATGGGGAACAAATCTATGCAGACATAACCAGAGACTGGATAGTTCCAATACAGAAAAATTAACAGGAAAAAAAAAAAAAGAATTGTTAGATAACTCAGATTGTATAAGTGATCCTTACAATGTTACATGAGGCGTGCGGATATGCAAGTGGAGTAAAAGCAGCAACCTTTACTGTTCGTCCCCAACAAATGGCTTAAATACTTACCGAGATAGAAACAGGCTCCTCCCACCAATCATAACCTCTCCTTATCGCATCACTGCCAGAGATTGTTGAATCTTGAGGCTGAATATGTATGATGAGAAGTCCAATCTTTAGAGGACTGAGGACTTGAAAAATGACCACCAGAAGTTAAAGCCAAAATTTTATGCCCATTACTAGGTGGTGTTCCAGGAGACCTCCAATGGTTCCTCTTAGTCTTCGGCTTCCCAAAAGAGATACCTCCAGTATCATCCGTTATCCAACCACCTCTCTGTTTTGATTTTTGAGGTGTGGTAACACCTCTTTCTTCATGTTGGGTTTTCTTCTTTTTACACACGCTTTACCAAGATCATGAGGCGCAGACTTAACCCCTGAGTAGTCTTTATTTTCTCCACGAGGTCTCAAAATTGGAGATGATGTATCAATATTCCACTTGCGAACCTGCCAGAACCCACAGAAATTACTACAGCTGACATAGCTAGCAGAAATAAAGAACTTCAACTAATGAAACTAGATGTTAGTAAATTGAAAGAGTGTCACATAGAACATAATGACTCCAAGAGATGTAAAATACCTTGGCAGAACTCGCACATTCGTGTGCAAAATGCCCTTCTCCACCGCACTTGTAGCATGAACTGGGTGATGCTTCTGCATTTTCACCACGTGACCTAGAGCAAGCCTGCATACATGAGTTCCAATGTTAAAAATACAGCCTTAAGAATGAGCAAACAAAGTTGAAAAATCGACTTCATAAGAAATCCATGCCAGAAAATAAAGAGAACAAGTCATACAATACGAACTTCCATATGAAACTAAAACTAAACATCAAACTGTTATTTATTCTATCAGCCTTCAAAATATAGGAACTTAAGGTGGAAATAGATGCAACCGAAGCTTGAACAAAAGAAAAAACCATTTTAGCTTCAACGTTCGTGCATCATGTTGACAATCTAAAAATAGACACGCCATAAGCACGTACAAAAAACATTATCGTAAGGTCCATTGGCATGCACTAAGCTTGCTGAAGCAGCAGGGTCTAGGGATTGTGGTGGGTGTTTTCAGAAAGCAGTCCTACCGTTTAGCATTTTCCATAAAATGGCCACTATAACAATAGTTATAGTACACTATTATAGTTCAGTATAAATAGATTACACAATTCTTAGATTTACAATGGTCCTCTGTGTTATCTTTATTCATTTAATAAATCTTTTCTTAGTTTCTTCCCAAAGAGAAAATTTAATGGTATAAATAATCTAATCACATCCAATAGATGTGTAACCAAATCAAAGAAAATTTCAGATTATTAAACATCAATCGCAATATACAACAATCTTCCTAACAATAGGCATGCAGGTAGAAACAGCTACCCATTTTCATCACATAACACCATACTAAAATTGAATGAACTTACCAAACCAGTGTGACCCAATTGGCCACATCTGAAACAAGAAACCTCTCTTGGACCCGCATCAGTGACGTTAATGCAACACAGATGACCAAAACTCTTGCAGATGTAACATTGTACTTCCTGGGAAAAAAAATGGTTATAGAAGAACAGTTTCAGAAAATATACATTCAAATTCAAGTGATTAAAACTGATTAAAACTGATTGCAGCATGTAGAAAGCTGAAAAATGAATTAAGATGTAATAAGTATAAACAGACCTTGAGGTCATCAAGGGAATAACTGTTCCCACACGTAAACATATCATGTCCAAAATCTCCACATTTTAAACACACTTTAGCAATCCGGGAGTGTTTATCCGGACAATCTTTTGCACGGTGACCAGGTTTTTTGCAAATGAAGCAATCTTGTGCCTACAAAGTAATGAAACTATTAGTCATTTCAGTAACCAGGTGAATGCCAATCTGAGTAACAATTGACAAATCAATCTTGAAGGGCAAACTTGCATAAGAAGCATAAAAATGAAAAGAATAGAAACAATGAACATGCATACATTATAAAAGCACACCGTTTTTGCACTTCTTTTTTCTCAACAAGACTGAATACATGCTCTACAAACAATCATACATGCATTCAACATTCTTGTTTAAGACATCAGTTTCCTACAGCTATACATTTACACATATGCACAACTAAAAGAAGAAAAAGAAAAAATTAATGACTAATGAAATATGTCTTCTGATACAGCACTGTAAACAACTTAAATTAAACGGCCCACATTGCTATATGCATCGTAAAGGTTTCTCGCTAACCTTGGAACATTGCCTCACACCATGGTCCGAGCTCCCGCAAATGAAACACGGTCTCTTCCGCTTGACAGAAGATGTACAGTTCACAGCCATATGCCCCTCTTCACCGCAATTATAGCACGTTTGCCACCCGCTATCTGGAGGATCAAAATACCTCGGCCCTCGCTGGTAGAATAAATATAAAAGATACATACCACGCTAAGGCTTCACATGGAAATCATATTTATTTGTCAAAATGACAGTTCTAAAAAGCAAAATATGTTTCGACTCACAAGAAGCTTTCGCAGCACAATATTGTCTGATATTTCAACAGCCTTAACCCTATCATCACCATTATCAACAGCCTCCACCTTCTGTTCTTCTTTCGCAACAGTCACCTGATATAATGATTTTATTACAATTTTGCCATTTCAATTAAAAAAAAAAAACATAAATCAAACAGGAAAAAAACAATGACTCACGGAATGGTCACCAATTTCCTCCTTCGTCTTCTTACTTTTGCGAACCCTAATTTTCTTCTTATCACTCTTCACATCCTCAAATACTACTACGTCATCAGTGGCCCCACTGGGACCCGCAACGACGAGACTGTCGTTCATATTAATAATGTCATCCAAAACGACGACGTCAGTGTTGTTGTTATCGCCGTCGTCGTGACACAACTTGGCGGCGCGCATCAATAGATGCTTCTCCACAATCGAAAGGCTGAAATCCGCGTTTGCCTCGTCATCATCGTCGCTGGTCATTGCAGCCACCGACTTCAATTTCTCTTCTTCTTCGTCTTTTATTTCTTCGTAATATATTCTCTCTTTTAGTTTTTGCCTCTTCCCCATTTTTTAGGGCAAAAAAACCCTCTAAACTGTACGGTCGGTCGTGTTTACACAGACATAAAAGCTATCTAGGGTTTGTTCTTGTGCCCAGGTTCTGTCCGATTCAAGTCAAGGGCCATTTCAATTTTTCAAACTCCCCGTTTTTTATTCTAAGATTTTTGTAGCGATAATATACTATAATAATACAATATTTAATAATTTGTATTTCTTATTATCCCTCGGTATGTCATACTGACTGACATAGGGATATCAACCGTTGGATTCACTCAAGGGTATGAATTCAACGGCAATATACCCCTGAATATCACATATCCATATACCCGGCCACGGTTCCGGTTCGGAACCGGAATCGGACTGTTCCGGTTCCAACCGGTTCCGGAATTGAAATCGTAAAGGACCGGTTCAGTTAGGGTTCGACCCCAACCGAACCGGTTGGAACCGCTGGAATCGAACGGTTCCAGCGGTTTTAACGGTTCCAACCGGAACCGTAGGGTTTTTTTTTATATAATTAATCTAAATTATTTTAAATTATTTTCGATTTTTTTATATAATTAAAAAAAAAATTCGAACCAGAACCGGAACCGGAACCGACTGATTCGGTTCCGTTTGGTTTACGGTTCCAGTTCCACTTAAGTGTGAAACCTGGAACCGAACCGGTTCCAAACCGAAACCGAACCGCCGGCCAGGTCTACATACCCAAGGGAGAATTATATACTGTAAACTAATAAATGAATATTTGAATATGTTTAGTTGTTTATATTGAATGAGGAATGTGATGAAACATATGGAACTCTCATAAAAATGAGAATGGGAAATCCATTTCTAAATGTAAGGGGGAAATATCAATTTTAATCATAAATAAATTAACATTTAATTAATATGTAATTAATTATAAATCACTAATTAATAAAATAATAGTAACCATTAATAATTAATGATGAAGTAATTCATAATTTAATAAACTAATAATTAATAATTATTTGAAAAATTACTCAATTAATTTCTAGTGATTAATACATTAATAAATTAATAACCAATGAATTAAAAAATCATAAGTATTAAATTAATTTATAATTTTAACTAAATATACTTTTGTAATTTGTTAATAATTCATTTCAATTATTAGATGAAATAAACACATCTGTGAGAATATTATTTGATTTCGATTACGATTCATGTAGCCAAATATAATTTATTCTGAGTACGAATCACCATTCTGATTTTATACTATTCTTATTTCAATTTTTCAGATTACGAATACGTAAATGTACCATTAATATTTAGGACAGTCTTTGGGTTAAATAATAAATATGATAGTTGAAAAATAAAAGATAAAAATTGAATCTTAATTGTGCAAATATAAGGAGTGCCTCATTATATTTTAGATCTTAAAAGGCCTACGAGAGGAGGTCTGAGTCATGGATCTAAAACAAGTAAACAAAATAATTAGAATAAATATACAAATAAGTAATAGTTTGAGGGGATTGTTGAAAATAGTCAAAAATAATGGAAGACATTAGGAACCAGAATTTTCAGCCTAAATTATGATTTTATTATACATGTTTATGTGAATATTATGTAGGAGTATATAAAGGAGTAGAAAACACACACATGAACCTAACATCAAAATTTTTATTCATAATACATATGTTTAAAAAAAAATATTAACAAGAATGCAACGAATACACTTATAGTACAAAATTTTAAAGTTTTACCCGACAAAATTTATTTCATGAATTCTTTTTTATTCAATAATAGAATAGGTGAAAGAATAAAATAATTTGATACATTGAACATTAAACTAAGTTAAAAAGTCCAATAAAAAACAAGTACCAAAATTTATAACTTCATTAATATATTTTCATTTAATATATTTATAATTGTCCTCCACAAGCTTTCATATGTTGAAAACATTGAATGATTATCTCATTATCAATACTACTAAAAATATCATTTTCTATGTATACTACTAGACTATTATTCAACCATTAATCTCTCATCCGATTTCGCAATCGATTTTTCACAAAATGCATAGTTGAAAATGTCATTTCCACTGTAGTTGTGGCAACCAGTAATATCAATGCTAAAGTCACCAATAAATAAACTAATGGAAACACTTTATCTTTTTTAGTTTCAACCATTCTTCTTGCAAGCTCACAAATCCCCTTTCATTCTTGAAAAACCATTATGAGAACCCACATCCATAATATAAACTTCAAGTTGAATTTCAAGTGCCATGAGATCCATTGAAGAAAAATCATTTTGATAAAATTTAGCAAGGCGAAGTAGTTTATGTTTATCAAAAGCTGCAAATGAGTCATTTGGGCATAGACATGCCAAACAAAGTTTAGTGTTCATCTCATTGAAACGATTGTTTAATTCTTGAAGTTGCATGTCCAAAACTGTATAAAATAACTCAACACGAAAGCGATGTATATTTATGATCTTTTGACCCTTGCGTTGTGATCGTCTATGAGTCAAAAAAATATCATCCATATTAGGAAGATCAATATCATGATTCTCACAATAGGAAGAGACTTCACCAAGTAAATAGTCACATCCATTCTCTCTCATTTTTTGCAAGTTTCGCCTATACACTCCAATTAATTTCATGGCATTCACAATGTCTTGGTCTTTTTTTTGTAATGATTGTGATAACTCATGTGCAAATCCAAGTATATTTTTCATTAGAATAAGCTAAATATAAAATCAAATGAATGTATGAACTTCAGTAATGTTGTAGCTTGAAATCTTTGTTCAGAATTTCCCTCATTCAAAACAATTTCAAGCATATTAGTAATAGATGAAAACATACTAATTATGCTTAATAACGTACCATAATGTGAGCCCCAACGTATATCAGCAGGACATTTCAAAGTTATTTCTTGATTTAAACCTCATCCACTTGAAATCTCATAATTATTAAGTGCTTCAATGACTGCACGAGCATGTTCTTATTGAGGAATATCACGACGTTTTGCTGAAGCTCCAACAACATTGACTAATATAGTAATTAAATTGAAGAGAGAATTAACGTCTTCATTCTTCTTTGCCACAGAAATAAGAACCAATTGAAGTTGATGAGAAAAACAATGAATAAAATAAACATATTTATTATCCTCTAAAATGAGTGCTTTAAGGCCATTGAACTCACCTCACATATTACTAGCTCCATCATACCCTTGGCCACACAACCTAGACATACTCAATCCATGTCTAGAAAATAACTTATCAAGTGCCTCTTTTAGTGAAAAAGCTGTAGTACTAGTAACATGTTCAATACCGATAAAACGCTCAACCACATAGTCATTTTTATCCACATAACACAAAACGACAACCATTTGCTCATTTGAAGATATATCACGGGACTCGTCAACAAGAATAGAAAAAAAAAATATCACACATCTATCTAATAATAATATTAGTAGTTTCAACTGAAGCATAAGTTACAATATCTTTCTGAATCTCATTTGATGTCAACTGGAGATTTCTAAGAGCATTTTCAAAAGTAATAGCATTAATGTCCTCATTATGGTCAGCAAGGAATTGTAGAAGCTCAAGAAAGTTACCTCGATTACTTGAATCTTTTGACTCATCATGCTTACAAAATGCAAGCCATTGTTTTAACAGAAATCTAACACAATCAATAATAGCATTCAAATGAGCTCGGTATTCACTTCGAGTTTTTTCAGAATGTCTTGAGAAAGTTATTTCAATATGTTGCTACTGATTCATCAATGCTTCACAGTCCTGTCTAGCTTTGTGGTGAGCACTATTGATATCTCCCTCATGTTCAATAAATTTTTCTTTCTTCTACCAATTCTTAAATCATTTACCAATAAATATATCACCACCACTTTGTTTACCATTCTCTTCTTTTAAAAGATAACAAAAAAGATAAAATACATCATATTTTTCTATGCTATATTCCAACCAAGATCCAAAATTTTCAAACCAAGTTGAGACAAAATAGCCGTTTTTGATTTCCAAAATTTGATAATTTAAAGTTATGATTTTTAGTTTGAACAGGACCCTTTTGTAAGTATGCTCTTCGGATTCATCTCAGATATTATGACTATAATAAGAAATTCAAGGTCTTAATCCAGGATCTGTAGGAAGATCTTGTAAATTAACTTCTACATCTTCGCTTGAACAATACCTAGTTTTCTTTGGAGAAGGTTGTAATGTTGATTTTCTTTTAAAATATTTCTCCATAACTATATCGAATAAACAAATGAATAATTCAGTTTCTTGTAAAAAAATCTATTGTAAAAACCTAAAGGAATCAACAAATCATTATTAGGTTTCGAAATTAATATCATATTGTTCAATTTTTTTTAAAAAAAATATGACTATGTTAAATTAATAAAAATTTGACTATGTTAAAATTACAACAAAGTTTCTTGGCAGCAAAAAAATAAAATTAACTTTTTTTTTCTTATTGATCACGTCCAAAGAATTTCGTTGCAGCAAAATTGACTATGTTAAATTTTTTTTTTTCTTGTTGATCACGTCCAGAATTTTTTTTTTTTTAACAATATGATAATCATTTCAAAACCTAATAATGAGCATAAAAATATATAGAGAGTATCATACTAAATTGTTGGAGAATAATCTGTAAAAGTGGAACCGCCTATGTAAAAGTGGAACCCTCTTTTGCTTTGTGCAGCTGCTTTCTCACCTTTGAATTTCGTTGATGTCTTCCTAATGACTTGTTGTGTTTTTTTCTTAACAAGTTTCAGAATTTAGGGAAAAATGAGAACAAGAAATATAGATTTGATATAAAATATTTTTTTAAAATAATTTGGAAAATTATTTTGGAGCCCATGCTGGGCCCAACGTGCAACCGCCCCTGATTTAAACTAGAATGTCAAATTATGAAAAACAAAGTGAGATAAATATACATTATATATATAAATTAATGTCATCCAATATATATATATATATATATAATATGTTGACATGTTTTTCTTAGACTTCCATTTAAAAGTGAACTTAGCATAGGCGTTGCCACAATGGTAAAGATTTTAGACTTGATTGGTTTGCTCTTTTTCAGGTTCAAGGTTCGAATCACACACACACACATTTGTATTATATGTTGACATATTTTCCTTAGACTTCCAATTTTTCTTTACGAAGTAAAAATGAACTTCACCTAGGCGTTGCCACATTGGTAAAGACTTTGGGCATGATTGGTTTGCTCTCTTTCAAGTTTGAGGTTCGAATCACATTAGATGTATTTCCTTTGGGTTATGCCTCCTAGTGTAAAAATCCAGCGACTTACCCTGATCTGTGTTGGGAAATTTCTGAGGACACGGGACATAAGTCCCGGGAATAAGTCGGGGTTGGGAAAACTGACCCGGACACCTCGGTTTAAAAAAAATGAACTTCAAATTGACATTGTTAGTTCCATTTTTATTGGCAATATCCGTAACAAAACAAGTTCAATTGAGTTATAATGAGTCTTTAAGATCTCAGAGTAATTGAACAAGTATTTGGAAAACATCAGATAAGATATCATAGCGATATTCACACTTTTGGATATTCAAGAAGATATAGAACCCCAATTAATATGAGGCCAGTTTCATTGGAAAGTAGACACGAACACGATCGCGTAATATAAAAAACGAATAATTTTACCAATGGACAAGAAAGTTAAAGTGTTTTAAGTTGCACTTCAAAACTAATCTGCGATGCGCGTTCGAGTTGCGTTCGTCTGAGCGTTCTAACGTCCAAAGGTAAAAATTTTACGTTTGAGTTGCATTTAGGGGATGCGAATGCCCATACGGGTAAATGGGTTATTTTAGACGCGTTTTGAGCCTATTTTACACAAGGAAAACCTTATCTTTGCTCTGCCCATATAAACAAACATCTAGCCACCTTAACCAGTTGAATAAACCCAATTCAGAGAGCCTCCATACACTTTATTTCTTCCTTCTTGATTGTCACATTGAAGACTTTCTTGCTTACATTGTCTTCTTTGTCTTGATGATATTGATCCTTGATTGACCATCAATACAAAAATAGAACCTTAACTCAATTACCTAAGCCTTTAGAGTTCTAAAGAAGGAAGATTGGCAGTCAGAGTTATGGCATTGCGAGTTCGCAGGGTTGATTCACTCAGAGACTTCAGAGGTTCCGAAGAAGGCCGCTTGGTGCAGGCTCGAGAAGTTCTTCGAGTTATTGCAGTCTAGAGGTATTATAGTCGGTAGAGTTACTGCTATAAGTCTTATACCATCACTATAAGTTTTCTAGTTATAGTAGATTTTGGCTGGTAGCTTAAATACCCGGAATGATTTTTTACTCGCACGATTTTTCCACTTCAATAACAAAATTGTTGGCGTTAATTTTATTTTCTACTTTGGTTTATTTGCATTGATTTATAATTGTTAGACTTAAGGGTGTATGATGATTTTGTTAATGCATAGAAACAATAATTATGACTTATCTTAAATTATTGTGTTTAATTCCGCATAAAATCAGTACCTTAGACTAAAATCAAATTATACAAATTGATTGGTTAATATTGAACTTTATCGGTATTTACTACAAAATAAAAATAATTGTAAATGATATTTCTATTATGTTAGTTTTTTTTTTTTGAGAAATATGAAATTCATTCATAATAAACATCATAAAAGATATAAATACACGGCCATATCAGCTCGAATAGAATACTTAGGAAAAACCTAAGACTCAAGCCTAGCCATGATAGAAACCTGACAACGTAAACTTTATGCATTTTGTAATCCCTATAACTAGACAAAATTCGAATTCACACCTAATTCTAATAAAGTTATAGAGGAATTAAGGATTCAGCCCAATTTCCAACCTCTCGACAAGAGTCGGTGAATACAAATTTTGTATCTAGAAAGGGAAAACACAATACACAGGGTAACAATAAGACTATTACAACAATAAGACTATATATATATATGATTGTAGATATTTGATCATCTTATTAGCACATAAATTTGGCTTGGAAAAATATTTTTAAGAATTTATTGTCGTTGCTTAAAATATATTGGTAATATCCTTAATTTGAAGGAAAATGGAAGTAATGTCATCATTCTTTAATGTAACTTAAGTTTTCATCTCACTTTCACTTTCACACATCTAAAATCAACTTACTGTTTTTTTTTTTTTTTTAGTAAATACATAAATTATAGATATTTGATCATCTTAATAACACAAAATTTTGGCATGGAAAAATACTCTCAATGCCTGCTCAATTTGTATCAAATATATATATAAATAATATATCGTCTTTTGTTGAAACATCAGCTGGTTTGCCCGAGTGGTTAAGGGGGAAGACTTAAGATCTTCTGCACATAAGTGCGCGTGGGTTCGAACCCCACAGCCAGCATTTGTTTTTTACTCTTTTATTTTTAAAAATAATATATTAACTAATTTTTAAAAAAAATTATTTGTGTATTATAATATATTATCTTTATTTTTTATTCTCTCTCTTTTTCTTTCTCTCTCTCTCTCTTTTTTTTTTTTTTTTAAAAAAAGAGATAAAATAAAGATAATATATTAACTAATTTTTTTTTTAAATTAATTGTATATTATATTTGTGTCATATCACCTATGTGAATTCTAATTCTACCATTTATTATTCATGTCATATTTATATTTCAATTTTCTATCCCTCAATATCGGTTATGGATAATATTACTAATCATATTATATATGGGTTATATGTGAGTTTCAATTGTTTATCCCATCATTAAATATACATTGAGTTTCAATCCATGCGATGTCTTTATAGGAATGAATTTTATGGTATTGATGTACAAATATGTTTAATACTTATCACATATTAGAGAATAGAGTATTGTTTTTTAATATTTAAAAATTGTAAGGTTATTTTTAAAATTTAAAATTATACAAAGGGTGGAAGTAATCATTTTCATTTCATCTTGATTTTTAATTAGGCAAACTAAGCAAAAAGTAAGACACTTTTATATATATATATATACACACACACACACAAAAGCCAAACAGATGATAAAGAGACCAAATTATCCTCCTGACATATAAACAAAATATTTGATGATAAACAGAATGCATAAAAATAAAATTTTCCTTATCTCATTCATAACATAGTCTTCTCCTATCAGAATTTCAAAGAAATTAAATTGAGATATGCTGCATTTTCCACTACGTGTTTTTACTTTTGTTAATATTTCAATTTTTCCCATAATGATGAAGAATTATTAGTTTTGTAGGGTTAGATTTAAGCATGGTTAGAATTGGTGTTATAAGTGATCAGCAACACATACATGAACGACAGACACCGTCACACTGTATGACGAGGTATCTCTTACTGTGATAAAAATTGCGATAGCCTTTGTCGCACAGTGCAATGGCCTTTGTCGCACAGTGCAATGCTCACGGTCGCACAGAGCAATGGACACAGTCAAGCCGTGCGACGAATTCCGTCGCACAGTGCGATAAGTGTGTGACATCAATTTCGCCGAGTCCATTTGATTAAGATGAGGTTTGATGGTTCATGGGAGAGAACAGCTGATAATTTTTAAATGAAATATGTAAATGGGAAAAAGAAATATTTTTTCTTCAAAAAATGCTACATATAAAGATTTTATGGAACTAGTTTCTCAGTCTATTCAGAAAATTCCAGATGATTTTGACATATTAGTGAAGAAAAATTTGTCGATGAATTTGAATAGCATAGACTTTCTGAACCTGTTGAAATAGCCGATGATGAAACAATTACGATTTCTTATTTATTTGAACTCTGGTCCGAGGACAACATATATTTTAATGATGACGACTCCTAAAGTATTGATTGAATGTCATCTGACATCGGTAAGATAACTTTTCGCCTACGAACCAACATCTCAAGAACTTTTGTCTTCATTCCATGAACGTTCATCTTCATTTTAATTTGAAACTTGTCTCACTAATGACCGTAAAGATATGTCAAGTTCAAATTTTGAAACACGACATTATGAATCTCCAGCTAATGAGATTGGTTATAATATGAGGTAATTAGATGAATTTGTATAAACTGAAGGTTTTTGTGTTTTCGCTCAAATTAATCATTTCAGTAACATCTCAATTGCACACGATCTGTTTATGTGCATGCCTCCAGTTTTATCATCGAACAAGTTCGTTCCAGATTTCTTTGAATGTGATAATACAATTGGAACTTTTCAAGGTAAGATTTTTAGTGAAAATAAGGTGATGAATAGGGAATTAGGCATAATGATTATTACGCAAAAAATGAATTTATGGTGACTAGTTCGTCAACAACACGGTTCGAATCCCATTGTGCAATAAATTATTGTAAATGGCAATTTCGAGCTACATGGTCGGACAACAACAACAATGCAATTTGGGTGGTAAATAGTTGTGATGTTACGGAATTGCATATATGTAAAACTGATATTAACAATCATAATCATTGGCAAATAAATAGGAGTAATGTTGTTGGTTATGATTAAGGAAAAGTATACTAATGGGAAGCGTTCACACCATCCGAGAGCTATAATCACTGACTTACAAATTGAGCATAATGTATATGTGACAGACTTGCAAACATATCAGGCTAGAGAAGTTGCTCTAAATTTGATACGATGAAGCCAAGAAGATTCGATTTCATTTATAATGCAATACTCTTATGTTTTGAGAAGAAATAACCCAAGTTCTATTTATCACATTGTGGAAGATATTGAAAATAGATTTATGTACTAATTTTTGGCTATTGGATCTTGTGTGGGGGTTCTTGCAATGTATAGGGCTAATAATTAATGTGGACGGGTCTCACTTGAAAGAGTCTTCCTCATCAACGTCGCTCTCTAACCTCCATTGGCACGCCAATGCATTACTTACAGATTCAAACTTGATTTTGATCATGTTGAATTTGCTTTAGTCTTTGACGCAAACTACAAAGTTGTAGATAATTAAGTTTTCTTTCCAACGCAACTTGAATCACCTCATTTGAATATTGTATGAAAAAGTTATGATCAAAATACTAAAGACTGTATAAATCAAGAAGTCACCGGTGCAAATCGAGAATTTCTGATTTTTGATTCATTTTGCTCATTTTTTTTTCCATATAATGCATCATAAAAAATAAAAAATGAATATTAATACATTTAACACATTTAAGAATATAATTTAAGGGCAAATCAGTGATAAATATACTTGAAAAGCGTATATCATAGACACTCATCAGGGGGCACCGATCATCGAGCAGAATTAAGGAAAAAGATTTCAGAATTTTGAATAATTTATGTACGCTCATATCATCACAAAATATTATTTATTAATAAAAATTAAAGTTGTTTTTAGTTTATAAAAAATGAATATATTAAGTTATTTAAGCGGGCCCAAACAAATTTATTTTATATATTATAATCATAAAGTGGCGGTTGGATCCTTATTCAAGAATACAACGGACACGAAAGGGCGTCCGCGACTTAACAAAATCACGGGAGCCCTTATTTGATCAGCTTCCTTTATATATATTAAAGGTTGCCGATTAAAACCGAACCAAAATTTATTTTTTTCATCCAATTCGATTCAATTCAAATCTAATTCATATAATTTGGGAGTAAAAAATCGGTTTGATCCGGTACGGTTTTAATGCCCACAGTGATCAGATTATGGTTAGGTACCGACCGTCATCAGCCAGTCGTGTATTAAAAGTGAGGGGCAAAGTAGTCAATGGACATAAGGGGTATTAAAATGAAAATGAAACCAAAAAAATAAAATTAAAAAAAATACACAAAGCAACTAGCTGAGGCTGAGATCCACATATTATTTCTTTGTGGAGTATCCATGGCTGCACAGGCACTCTGTTTCTGCTCCCTCCAATTTCCCCCTCTCGTTTCTTCTTCATCTCCCACAAACAATTTGCTTCCTCATTTACTCCCAACAAAATCAGAAACCCCAACTCACTCCCGTTGCATTTCAAAGCATAAAAATGGAATAATTAAGCAACACACCACAATAAACAAGCTGTTTCTGAACCCAATACCAATTCCAATATTGCTGCTTAGTGGGTTTGAATTTGATAGGCCTTTGGATACTCAAACTTTCCTTGCCGGCATCAGCGTTTTGGTTGCCATCGCTCTCTCTCTCTTCCTCGGCCTCAAGGTTACATAATTGCTTTTATTCTTTGAGTGCCCATTTTCTCTTTCATTTCCATTTCATTCAATTCAAACATTTTCTTTTGCAGGGGGATCCTGTTCCATGTGACCGTTGTGCTGGAAATGGTATCTTATATAAGTAACCCCCAAGTTAATGAATTATGATGATATTGCTTAAAGATTAAGTTTTTGATTCTTGGACTGTTTGTGTTGAATAGGTGGCACAAAATGTGTATTCTGCAATGACGGGAAGATGAAGATAGAGTCTGGCTTGGTTGATTGTCGCGTCTGCAAGGGAGCAGGTTCATTTCTGAAACAATAATATACTACATGTACAAAACTCAGAAGATGTGCCATGAAAATAGATTAGGTGGAATGGTCTAATGATGATACAACAGTTTGTATGCAAAATTAGATCGACTTACTCATTTAGTTATTGGTAACATAACATTCGGTATTAGAGTGCTGGGTGTGGCTTGGTGGTGTAGGATTCAAGATCTCACCTTGAGGTTCTGGGTTCGAATCGAGGGGGTGCGCTTCTTGTAAGAGCCTGAGGCTGCGGCCCAGAATGGGTGGTTTGGTGGTTGGGTTTCCAACATTTCAAAAAAAAAAAGGGAAATTTTATTTTTTTCCCTTTGCCCGTTTTAGCACTTTAGTAGGTGGCCATTTTTCTTGTTCAAGAATACTTTCATTTAAGCATTCTGCTTTTGTTAGCTATATTATACATACATTTTTAACGTGTCTCTACCTCTATCATGCAATTTAAATGGAACATTGCATTTCAGTGTGAATTCTATGATATGTATTTGCAAGCTAATATCATTTCCACCTGTGCCATTGGTTTTGAGTGATGTCTAATTTAGTTATTTTTAAACTCACACCCCTGATATGTTCGGTTCTTTTGAACTTCAGTATTTTTATAATGTCTATTCCGTCTGCATTTGTTTTTTAGTTTTGAAGTGGATTTTGTCTTTCTGTAGGATTGGTATTTTGCAAGAAATGTGGAGGTTCTGGATATTCTAGACGTCTATGAGCTTTTGTTCTCCACGGCCAGATATATTTTTGATCTGTAAGAAAAATTACTGAAGCTTTTAATTATTTTGTTCATATTCCCAATCCCCACTCCCCCCCAAAAGTCGTCTCTCTCATTTCCAACTTACTATGTGGTGGTGAAGTTGAAATAACAATAGTTGTAAATGTTGATGTAAATTTTTTTATTATTTTAGATGATTGAATTTCTCTTGAAGCCATCTCCTGCTGACCAAATATAATCCTTGAAAAAAAGAAAGTTATAAAATTTACGTTTTTAACTGTTTGCAGATATAGTAGTATATTTTTGGTTAATATAGTCATCCCATGAAAAAAGAGAAATTAATCTAATCATAGATAAGATGCACTAATCCTTGGATATGAATAATGGCTAGAAATTCTAGCAAACATTTGTCTTCAAAGGGTTCCCTGGTCATGTTGAGCATCAGTCAGCATATAACAAAGTTAGGCAGTACCTTTAGTAAGAACTGTTGGAGTTTAGTCCATGATGATCAACTATCAAAATTACTCATTCCATCATTACACAGTAATTTGGGTGTGTGAGTGACAAATTAAGAACCTTAAAACAATGACTTACTAATCTGGTATCGAAATCACCATTTATTTATAGTTTATACTTGAGTGGCATAATAGTTGATTCATGAATTGTTGTGTTGCTGTTGCTGGAAGTAGTTGGGATTGCGAGT